>CAXKVI010000005.1:19162953-19185453 GCA_964058755.1 Campiglossa producta
TGCATTAAGCATAGAAAATTCTTTCATAGGTTTCACACCAAGTCCTAAAAATTCGCAAATCTTTCATATAAGTTAGCATTGAAATTAAAGAAATGTTCTATATGGAAGTATAAATATATGCATAAATGGACACTGAGAAGGGTTTACCTTCAAGCTGGGTAGTGGCCTAAGGTGTTAGACCTTCTAGCATACAAGTCACTACAGTGTTGTGAGTTCGACTCTCACAATGCCGGGAAGAAAAGTCCATGAAGAGATGTAATTCCAGTATCATCGAAACATATGTCGGCTTGTCTGGTTCCTGCAGCGCGTGGGTAAATTTTTCTCAAACAAACAGATTTTCATACAATCCCGAAAATTGCTTCACAATACCGTCGGTATTTACAGCAATAGACTACAAGTCAAAAGCAACAAAGAGTTTAAATGTTTAAATGAAAAAATATTCGTGCATTAAGCATAGAAAATTCTTTCATAGGTTTCACACCAAGTCCTAAAAATTCGCAAATCTTTCATATAAGTTAGCATTGAAATTAAAGAAATGTTCTATATGGAAGTATAAATATATGCATAAATGGACACTGAGAAGGGTTTACCTTCAAGCTGGGTAGTGGCCTAAGGTGTTAGACCTTCTAGCATACAAGTCACTACAGTGTTGTGAGTTCGACTCTCACAATGCCGGGAAGAAAAGTCCATGAAGAGATGTAATTCCAGTATCATCGAAACATATGTCGGCTTGTCTGGTTCCTGCAGCGCGTGGGTAAATTTTTCTCAAACAAACAGATTTTCATACAATCCCGAAAATTGCTTCACAATACCGTCGGTATTTACAGCAATAGACTACAAGTCAAAAGCAACAAAGAGTTTAAATGTTTAAATGAAAAAATATTCGTGCATTAAGCATAGAAAATTCTTTCATAGGTTTCACACCAAGTCCTAAAAATTCGCAAATCTTTCATATAAGTTAGCATTGAAATTAAAGAAATGTTCTATATGGAAGTATAAATATATGCATAAATGGACACTGAGAAGGGTTTACCTTCAAGCTGGGTAGTGGCCTAAGGTGTTAGACCTTCTAGCATACAAGTCACTACAGTGTTGTGAGTTCGACTCTCACAATGCCGGGAAGAAAAGTCCATGAAGAGATGTAATTCCAGTATCATCGAAACATATGTCGGCTTGTCTGGTTCCTGCAGCGCGTGGGTAAATTTTTCTCAAACAAACAGATTTTCATACAATCCCGAAAATTGCTTCACAATACCGTCGGTATTTACAGCAATAGACTACAAGTCAAAAGCAACAAAGAGTTTAAATGTTTAAATGAAAAAATATTCGTGCATTAAGCATAGAAAATTCTTTCATAGGTTTCACACCAAGTCCTAAAAATTCGCAAATCTTTCATATAAGTTAGCATTGAAATTAAAGAAATGTTCTATATGGAAGTATAAATATATGCATAAATGGACACTGAGAAGGGTTTACCTTCAAGCTGGGTAGTGGCCTAAGGTGTTAGACCTTCTAGCATACAAGTCACTACAGTGTTGTGAGTTCGACTCTCACAATGCCGGGAAGAAAAGTCCATGAAGAGATGTAATTCCAGTATCATCGAAACATATGTCGGCTTGTCTGGTTCCTGCAGCGCGTGGGTAAATTTTTCTCAAACAAACAGATTTTCATACAATCCCTAAAATTGCTTCACAATACCGTCGGTATTTACAGCAATAGACTACAAGTCAAAAGCAACAAAGAGTTTATAAATTAATTTTATTTTTTCCATTATTTTATTTTATTTCATTTTGTTTTGTTTTTTATTTTATTTTATTATATTCTATTTTATTTTGTTTTATTTTAATTTAATTTAATTTAATTTTTTATGTTTGTTTGAAATTTGATTTAATTTTATTTAATTTATATTATTAAATTCCATTCATTTCATTTCCTTCAATTTAATTTTATTTTATTTATTTTTTATTTGTTTTTTATTTTATTTTATTTATTTCTTCTTTTACTATTCTTATTTTTTATTTCTTTTTATTTTTTTTTATTTTTTTTTTTTATTTTAATTTAATTTAGTTTAGTTTAATTTAATTTAATTTAATTTATTTTAGTTTATTTTATTTTACTTAATTTTATTTTATTTTTTTATTATTTTATAAAATTTTATTTTATTTTATTTTGTTTATGCCGCCGCCGTGGTGTAGGACTAGCGTGCTCGGCAAACTACACGAAGGTAAAAATAACCTCAAAAACCCGCTCGATAAACCGTAGTAAACGCATCTCGTATATAGTTCGGCAATTATTCTTAGAATTTAGCCCCATCATTAAAATACCAACCAACTGTTATTCAATTCATTGACTCTTGCGCAAAATATTCCCACACTTTAATAGGTATTTTATTTTATTTAGCATTGTTTTTATACGATTTGTTTTCACTCAGTAGCTAACTGGTAATTTTTTTTAATACTATACAGAAGTATGTTTGCATTTTAGTACAGCATATGAGTTAAATGCGTGATTTCGAAATTTTCACAGGCAACTGACAATAAATATAGCTTAACAAGCATACGTGATTATATATCTACTAACCAGAGCTCCCGTATAGCCGCTAACCAATTAAATATATTAGAATTAAAGGGCTCCTCAAAATATCTGTTGGAAATGTTTTATTATACCCAGCGTACTAGTAATATACCCTTGTACTAGATATTAATTTTGTTCACATAACGGTAGCATGTAACGGCACAAAATAATCGAGATAGATATAGAGTTCCATATATGAAAGTTCTTAGGCTGAAAAGAGGAGTTCAATAAGCCATGTCCGTCCGTCCGTCCGTCCGTCCGTCCATCTGTGTACACGATAACTTGAGTAAAAATTGAGATATTTGCATGAAATTTTGTATACAGGTTAATTTCTGGACAAGGTAGGTTGCTATTGAAAATGGGCGAAATCGGATGATAACCACGCCCCCATTTTCGATATCGAAAATTTCGAAAATCACACAAATTGACATATCTCGGCAGCTGAAATGTCTAAAATGATAAAATTTTATAGGTGAATCCCCCTGGGGATTCTCTTATGATTTTTTCATACATTTTTTATAGTGGGCGTGGTACCGCCCACTTTTAAGGGAGACATATTTGAAAATTGGACTGGTCGTAACTTTTAAACTGATTACGACAGAACGATGGAATTTGGCACAAAGCATACTAGTATCATTGGGAGTATACCTGATGAAATTGGATAAAATCGCCCTTCAACCACGCTCACTTTCGATATCGAAAATCACACAAATTGACATATCTCGGCAGCTGAAATGGCTAAAATGATATAATTTTATAGGTGAATCCCCCTGGTCATTCTATTATGATTTTTCATAAATTTTTATAGTGGGCGTGGCACCGCCCACTTTTAAGGGAGTCATTTTTGAAAATTTGACTGGTCGTAACATCTAAACTAATTGCGATAGAACGATGGAATTTGGCACAAAGCGTACTATTATCATTGGGAGTATACCTGATGAAACTGGAAAAAATCGCTCTCCAACCATCGAAAATTTCGATAATCACATAAATTGACATAATTCGGTAACGGAAATGGCTAAATGATATAGTTTGGTAGGATGAATCCCCAATCATTATATTATGATTTTTTTATAAATGGTTAGATGTGGGCGTGGCAAGGCCCACCTTTAAGGGAGGCATTTTGAAATATTCGACTTACTTCAGACTAAGGAAATTTGGCACAAATATACAAGCAATATAGGTGATGAGATTGGACTAGATCGCTCCCCGATCACGCCCATTTTCGATATGGAAAATTTCGAAAGTCACATAAATTGACATAATTCGGTAAGAGAAATAGCTAAGGTAGTAAAAACTTAAGGTAAATCCTCCTAGGGCCTATATCATTGTTATCCCGTTCTGAAAATTACCGCTGGGTATTTAATATTCGGTTCACCCGAATTTAGACTTCCTTACTTGTTTTTCTTTGTTTTATTTCATTTTAGTTTCTTTTATTTTTGTATTATTTTAATTTATTTTTTCCTTTAATTTAATTTATATATGTATTTGTATTTATATTTTTAACTAATTTTTTTTGTTTTATTTCTTTTTATTTTATTTATTTTATTTTAATTTAATTTAATTTAATTCGTTTTGTTTTTATTTTATTTTATTTTTTACTTATTTTAATTTAATCTGATTTTATTCTAATTTATTTTATTTTATATTATTTCGCTTATTTTATTTTATTTTTTATATATTTTTTTACTTGCTTTAATTTTATTTTATTTTGTGCCATTTCATTTCAATTTTTTATTTTTATATTATTTTGTTGTATTTGTTCCTTTCTTTTAGTCAATTTAATTTATATTTTTAATTTATATTCATTTATATTTTTTTGTTTTATTCCATTTTTTATTTTAATTTAATTTAATTTAATTTTATTTTATTTTATTTCATTTTATTTTTTTAAATTTTATTTTATGTTATATTATTTTATTGCATTTTTTACTTATTTTAATTTAATCTTATTTTATTCTAATTTATTTTATTTTATTTTATTTTATTTCTCTTATTCTATTTTATTTTTTTTTATATAATTTTTTATTTTTTTTACTTGTTTTCTTTTTTTTTTTAATTTTAATTCTTATTTTGGAGCCCTGATAGATATGTATTACAAGTGAACCTCTCTATTGTTGCCTGTGTCACCGAAAGGCTTTGTTGCATGCAACGAACTTTTTACTCTATTTTATTGAAAAGCTTTTTTCCTTGCTTCGCTCGCATACGCACTTAGATACACCTACACACTTCTAATCAAATAAGCATTTAATGGCAAATAAATATTTGTCCAGCATGTGACCTAGTTTTTTCTGCAACTAGGTACTACCTTTACTTCAACTTAGGTACTACCTTTAGCGAGCCCCTCAAAGCAACTACCTCAAGCTGCAGCTTATATGATATTCGCATAGTAAATGAATATTATTCATTTGTAAATACACCTGCCCATGTGTATGTTTACGTGCATCTTTAAGCTTCCATTGTCTTTAGCTTGATTCTATCTCGGTTCATATAAAATATTTCATATGAAAAAATCCGACCATGCATAGCTGGTGGGTGGCAGTTGCCTTGATTGTGTTGTATGTAGTGTAGTGCAGGTTCATGTTGATGTTTCTGTTGTTGCTTTTGGCTTTTTTTACTCTTTTGTTGACCTCCATCAATTTCTGCGAAAAAAGCGTTGATTTGCTATTGTATGCTACATGAAATAAGTGACCTTCTTCATTGTGTTAATTTTTTCAATTCTGGGTCGGCAATTTATTAAAAATTGGCTGTTAGTTGAAGAGCCAATTGCAAAGGTGTTTTGAAAGAGGTAAGGAGAGGGGGAGTGGGGGTTAAAGAAAACCATGCCATTAAATTTTTGAGTCAAAAACTATTTAATGAATTGCGTGTAGTTCTAAATAAGTTCAAACATTTTCTTCAAAACTGACCCCATCTCCAGTTGTATGAAGTAAGGGGTCAAAAGCCCCTTTTTCATAGGGTGAACCTTCTATTGAGTATCTTTGAAGAAAAAGAAAGAAAAAAAGGAAATTAAAGGAAAGGAAGGAAATGATAAGAAAGAAAAGGAAAGTAGAGAAAAATTAATAAGAGAAAAAGAGAGGAAACGAAGGTAAGAAAACTGAAGCCCAAGTGTAGGGGTCGTGGGGTCGCTATCCCCGTACCCCAATCCTTAAATTTCGGGGACGCCCTTAAAAAGATACCGCCTATACCGCAGTTTTTTTAATTTCCTTTCCATCGGTGCATATTTCATTCAAATCGGTCAAACGCACAGTGGGCGATTTGGGGGCGCTAGCGGCGTTTAACTAAATTTTCAAGTGTAATAAGGCGGAAATTTTGCATTTCCTATCGATAAAGCATACTTAAATTAGTTAATAATCGATAGTTATTTACCACTTCCAAGCAAACACAAACAGCTGTTACCTGTCAAACACAACATTTTTTTTAACAAAAGTGTAACTAATTTTTTTGCCTTCAATAACGTTCTTTTGGTTTCGGTGTAAAAATAAAAGATTATTGTTTATTTCTTTCAAAGTTTATTTTTTAACTTTCTTCAAGGTACGTAGTATATGTAATAAATGTTTGGTTCATATGTTTATGTCTGTGTTACTTATAAAACTCGGTTAAATTTAATTATATTAACAACATTATATTGGTAGCGTACACCTGTATTTCGTGGAGTAGAAGTTTATGAAATTCAAGCGTATTCAAGCTAAATTTAACATTTTGTGAAAGTGTGTTAATTGTGTGTCCAAAATGTCTTATTTGAACCGCTTATATCCGCTAGCCTTCAATTTATTATATTTTAGACACAATGTCCTCAGTAGCAAAACGCGAATTTTATTCAGTATGGCTGGACGAAGAAATACCTAGGAAGAAGTTTTTTGCTATGGAAAATTATGCTTTCGGCACAGTTCTCAAAAGTAATAAACTAAGTGTTCAGCAGCGTTCCGAAGTTGGTAGAAAGCTAAGAAATTTTAATAGCAGGCTTGTTGAAAGGTAGAGAAGTTGCGCCTGAAATAAAGTGTATTTTGAGCAACGACACCGGGATTGGTTAGATATGCCACTACAGTTAATTAAAGTAGATGGTGGTCCTCCGGAAAAGAATTTTCAGAACTTTCTCATAAGACACAAGTTGGCAAAGTGTCCGACCTTGTACAGGAAGTGTCCTCCGAAGAGTTGATGGTAGCTGCAAGCTCCAGTTTGTACAAAGCTGGACAACGCAGTGCTTCAAAGATTGTATCCATGCTACATTCCGAAAGCGAAGTTTGCGGAACATTTATGACATCGATCAAGCATCCTCCTATCCTTCCGTCAAAATATTCACCTGAAAAAGCATTAGCGTTATTTATAGATGTAGGTCATACTAATGATGTCCGAGGAAGCCCTTGAAGCCAGGAACAAAAACTACCGATATATACGCGAGAACAACACCAGAAAAAACTCCAGGAAAAACACAATGGAGGATATCATTAATGCCCTTTTAGTTTCTTCTGATCCTTTAATAACTTCATTGTCCAATAGCTCTTCAGTTTCCTGTGCAAAAAGTAATATGATGGATGAGGATGTAATGAAGTTGCTATTAATAGAAGATCCGGAAACAGATTTGTCTGACTCTGATAGCTCAGATTCAGAGTAATTAGGTATACTTTTTTTAGAGAATATACATAAATTTTTTCAAATTTTGTTGAATAAAACTATCAAATAAATGTATGTAAATATCGCCCATTTGCTGCAACGTCGTCATAACTCAAAAAATTTGATATCAGAGAAAACGCATTTTTAGTTTTTGAATTAATGTATATTTATATGGGATATGTAATTAAAGCAAATTAAAACCTCGGATATACAACTTTGTCAGTTGATCAAAAATATTGTTTCCGATATATTAGTGATGTTAACTCAAAATTTGGGTTTTTTGAGTTATGACGACGTTGCAGCAAATGATGGATTTTCTAGTATTGAAGTAAAAAATTGCTATATATTGATAGAGCTTCTTAGGCATTTTTATTATATTTATAAAAGAAGCAGTGTCGATTTTATTTCCAGAAATTGATACATTTTTACATAAAGGTTTCAAGTTCCAAGTTTCAACAAAGTACCTTGAGTTTTTGACACAAATAACAGATTCAAAATTTGCATACGATAGCGACAGTGCAAAAGTGGGCGTGGTCACTAGATGGTTAAGCCGATTCCAATAAATGTTGGAAGTTTTATGCACTTTTATGAAAACTACCATCCTGCCAAGTTTTGTTTTGATCGGACAAGAAAGAACTGACTTATTAATCAAACGCCGCTAGGAATACCAATCGCCCACTGTGAAACGGTTCGCTCACAGGAGGTTCCTAAAGTTTTTTATGTGACGTATTTATATATAGATATATTACCATTGTCAAATGGAATTGAATCAAGATTCGAAAATGGACTCGACTCGAGTCCGCAATGGTAACCCCAAACGGGACCAAATTTGAAACTGAGTTCAAAATCAAAACCTAAACCGGAGTCACAGCCTTAACTAGAAAACGAACCAATCCCAAAAGTGAAATCACAACCATATTCGAAATAATTACCGAATACTGGTCAGACAATAATCGAAGTTGGAACCGAATCCAGTATTAATTTTTCTTGACGAAAAGAAATTCTTAGATAGATTTGTTTTCAATCGCAGGCCTTTGATACCTTTGTAGGTGTTTTGATTAACGTTGTATTTTGTGACTTTGAACCACTGTCGGAACTCTCGTTTTAATTGATAGTCAAAATTCGCTGATCTCATAAGATATTATTTCGACATTTAGCAACAAAGGTAATATAAATTTTGTTTTTTTCACTGCCATAAACTAATTGAGGTTAATGGGGTTTCCACCAAAAATTTTTTTTTTTAGAGATACAATACATAGTCCATACAGCTACTTACATAAATCTGTATTTATTTGTGTCTAAGTTCACATTAAATACTTAACGTGCGAATATATTTTTGGCCCCAAGTTTATCTTTTATTTGCAAACAATGAATCTTAAAATATTTTCGGCTTGCGATTTTATAATTTTTTTCTTATTATAGCAATAATATTGTCTTTTGACACGCGTGTGTGGAAAAAATAAAATGATTTTTATTTTGCTTGTATGATTTGTTGCTTTAACTACCAATTTAATTGTGCAATAATATAAGTTTATTTATGTCATGTTGTAATTACATATGGAAGTATACTAGTCATTAGTAATTAAAATTTAGTTAACATATTAATACGAGCATCTGACATTGGAATGTGCGCCTCAAATAATGTTGTAACCGAAATTTTTTTCAAAATGCTTTCTTTTCTGAATTCTTATTCCAAGCTCTCAATAATTCTAAAAAAAACGAGAGCTATTTTGAGTATTTTTTGGGCTCCAGGCCCAAAGAGAGTACTATTTGCGACATCAAACTGTTTTTTCCTTCTGGCGAATATTTTATATTACGTCGTTTACAATGTTATTTGAGGCGCGCATTCATTTGACGTAATAATATATAATACTAATACGTAATAATAAAATAATAAATAAATTTACAGGAGGGTTCTAAGCACGGCTCGGCAACATTCACTATCTTTGTTCGCATTAGCGTTTTGCGAACACATTGACGGATCATACTCGAATCATTGCAAAAAACTTCTTCTTGTCGTTCATTTTCAAAAAGAATTAATATGTTTCTTCAGATCATTCGCGAATACTATCGCGAATCAATGCAGAAAAGTTTTTCTCGTCGTTTATCAAACAGATACATATGTTACGTGGAATATTCGCAGAAGGTTAAAGTAGTACCCTAACTAATATTGCAGAAAGATGCAGGTTAGGTTAGGTTCAAGTGGCTGCCGCCCGTTGTGATACCACCAACACAAGGAAAGTCAGTTCCGGGACCCGGCCGTATGGAAAATCCCTGAATTGTTGGGATTTTCCGCATAGCAGAATACCGGGATTGACACTCCTAAACCGACACCGTTACTCCTCCTCAAACCACTTAGATGACTTTATAAAGGCCATCAAGATCTTTATGTCCAGTTCCGCGATCCGGCTTAGGCTATCCAGGAAGGGAACTCCCAAAAAGCGCGTTCTCGCGCCGCTTAAAGCCGGGCAGTTGCAGATGAGGTGTTTCACCGTTTCCTCTTGCTCATCATCTTTGCAGCTCCTACACCATCGTCGGTAGAGCACACCTAGCCTACCAATAAGGCAGTGCCCAGTTAGAACACCTATTAATATGAAAATTTCTCTCCTTCTTAGGGCGTGAATGCCTCTAGATCTTTTATGATCCCATTTTAGCCAGGTTTGTTTGGATGTCTGGAACCCTGGGGATTGTTGCCACCTTTCGTTGGCTTGACGGAGTGTGTACTCCTTCAGCATTAGCTTGCATGTGGCAAACGGCATACCTAAGCGCTCTTTATCCCGAAGAACCTGCTTGGTCGTACCCTGCCTGGCAAGTTCGTCTGCCTTACAGTTTCCCTCAATGTCCCTGTGTCCCGGGACCCATGTGAGGTTCACGCGGTTCTGTTGGGCTATCTCTTGAATAGATCGACGACATCTGAGCGTCAGTTCAGAGTTGAACGAATAAGAGCCAATAGCTGGCAATGTTTGTTTTGAAACAGCTGTCTCCAACTGTCGCGCCCGCATATCGATATGTGGTCAGAGGGAGAAAACTGTAAGATCCTAGAATACTGCAGTGTCCAGTTGTGCTTGCGCCCCAGCCAGATGTTTCCCTTAGGCGCAGAGCCACTGCCGCTGCTGCCTGGTACGCTTCCAGCTCGAGTGGCAGAATGCCTAGAATGGCCTGAAGAGCTTCGTTGGGCGTTTTTCATAGCGCGCCGCTTATACAAATCATGCCAGGTCTATGGAATTTACCCAACAGATTCCGATTTGTGGCCTTGCTCAGCGCAGGCCACCACACGACGACTCTATATAGCATGATAGGTCGGATAATTGCAGTGTAAATCCATCTGCATATTTTGGGGCTGAGACCCCACTTTTTGCCTATGGCTCGTTTGCATGTGTAAAGTGCAACACACGCCTTCCTCTGGCGCTGAAGAATATTCTCCTTCCAGTTTAACTTCCTGTCCAGAACTATACCCAAGAATTTGGCTTTATCAGCCAAGTTCAGGCTCACGCCATTAAGTTCTTGTAGGTCCAGCGGAGGTATTTTGTACCGGTTGGTGTAGAGAACGAGTTCCACTTTTCTCGGGTTGATACTAAGTCCGCAACGAGAGGACCATGCCGAGACTTCACGCAGTGCTACTTGCATCAAGTCACACAGAGTTTGTGGGAATTTGCCCCTGTACGCAATGGCTAGATCGTCTGCATATGCCACTATCTTCCCGCCCCCCAGCATGTGTCTCGTAGCAACGAGTTGACAGTGAGATTCCATAGAAGCGGGGAGAGAACTCCACCCTGAGGCGTTCCCCTTGTGACATAGCGTGATAAATCAACCGTGCCAAGTGATGAAGATATTTTCCTCCCCCGTAGTAGTTGATCGATTAGTCCAGTTAGGGATCTGCTTATGCCCAGATTAGTAAGAGCGGTGTTAATAGCATCCGGACTTATATTGTTAAAAGCCCCTTCAATGTCAAGGAAGGCCACAATACAGTAATCCTTTTCACCCAACGATTTTTCAATGATAGATACTAGGCTGTGAAGCGCAGTTTCTGTTGATTTACCCTTGGTGTAAGCATGCTGATAGCTGGAGATAAGGTTGCTATCAATAGTAGTGGAGAGGTAGTCGCTGATTATCTTCTCGAAAGTTTTGAGTGCAAAGGACGCAAGGCTAATGGGTCTGTAGTCCTTTGGTTCGTAGTGGGAGGCCTTCCCAGCCTTAGAAATAAACACTACCGTGGCGTGTCTCCAAGAGAACGGAATGTAGTTGAGAGCCAGGCAGGCTATATAGAGAAATGCTTGCCATTTGGCTGATGTCTCCAGCGTGTTAATGAGTTGCGCGGGGATAATCCCGTCCGGTCCGGCAGCCTTAAACGGTTCAAAGCTCTTAACTGCCCGCCTTACCCTTTCCTCCGTGATGGGTTTATTTACTGCCAGGCTTGTTGCAGGTGCTGACGGTGCATTATGTAGTGCAGAAATTCCTCCACGAAGTTCTCTTTTCCTGCCTCAGGGGTTTTTTGTAGGCCCTTAGTTTAACTTTGTATTCGAGCCATTGAGGCTCCGTGTCGAGGTGTTTAGCCTTATTAAATTGCTTCCTGCAGGTTTTGCGGAGCGAGTCCAGGTCGTAGGTCCACCAATGTAGCCTATGTTTACCGCGTGGGTTTGGCACTGGACAAGCTTTTTCTAGGGCATTTGAGAGCGCCGCGGTGTATGTCGTTACCAGGTCCTCCAGCTCTTCAACCGATGAGGGGGCATGTGGGGGTAGTACTGGTAGGTCTCTGGCTAAAATTTCATTGTGTAGCTGCCAGTTGGTATTGCGTGGATTGCGTTTCATAATAGGTTGCTTTACACGAAAGTCCTACACTATTTCTATATAACGGTGGTCGGAGAATGAGTGTTCTTCAAGAATACGCCATTTTCTGACCCACTCATAAGCGCCTTCACTACAAATAGTGAGATCTATGACCTCCCTACGGGTTTTAGTGATGAAAGTGGGCTCGCTACCCACGTTGCAAACGACCAGGTTGGTTGTTAATAGGTAGTCAACCAGAGACTCGCCCCTGGCATTGATATCGGAGCTTCCCCATTGGACGTGATGAGCATTAGCGTCCGCTCCTATAATAAGCTGACCCGTACAAAAATTTGACACCAGATCCCTCACCTCCCTTTGTGGTGGAGGTTCTTCAGCGTCGTAGGGCATATAGACCGACGCCATCGTCAGACTGTTAAACTGGCAGCGGTAATCTCACCATTGGTATAGTTAGGTAGAAGAAAGGTGTTGAGGTCAACTTAACCAAAATACAGGTTCTGACTTTGCCCTCCTCGCTGGCTGAGATGAGCTTGAAACCCTTAGTCCCCAATCCGCAGATCCTCGAGCTGTTGACCCAGGGTTCTTGGATGAGGACTACATCCACGTCGCCTTTAGAAAGACGACTACTTAAAGCAGCCGAGGCCAACATGAGTGCGATCAGACTTCCCTGCCGTCCCCATATCGTCGAGGTCTGCCCTGTCCCGAAGGCTGTCTCTCAAGGACGAGTTCAGAGCAACTGCACGATTTGACATAGCGGGAGGCCTGCTGTCTGAGGCTTCAGAGATATTGCGCTCAGTATGGGCTGCTACCACCGTGAAGTCGAGGCCTTCCCCGTCCAGCTGGCTGTCTCCTCGGTTTCCTCTTGCGGTACTTCGATTTCCGAGTCTCCCGGAGCAGACGCGATGGCAGCGCGTTGTGCATCTCCACGGTATACGTGGATGACTATCTGGCCTACACTATAGTGCACTAGCCCATTACACCTTTTAAGGGTCTCGATTGCCTCCTTATTCATGGTGGAGATCACTTGTGTGTCAGGCCCTACCGCATCCCCGACCAGAGTGACATTCCAGTCCTGCGTCGGGAGGGACGGATTCATAATCCGCAACATGGGGAGAATTCTCTCAGGCTCTCCAGGGATGGCAGGAATCCATGCCCTTGCCCTTGGCCGAGCCGGAAAGTCCTTCTAGTCGGCGACCTCGATTTTAGCACCTTCGTAGACTTCACCCAGTCTTGCAGCTGCTGCTTTGTACAGTGCAACAGTTCTTGCGTCATCGCACGCGACAAATTTGTTCTGTCCCTGGTGCCAGCCCGCATCCGTGACCGACGCCGAACCACTTGGAGACGCCAAATAAACGTCGATGACAGCGTTTCCGAGTGCATTCCGGACGTGCCGCCACTGGTCCTTTGGGATGGCCAAACGGTCGTTGCCTCGGTCCAGAATGCCTATAAGGATCCTGTCCTAGTTACCTCAGCAAAGCTTGGTTTGCCCATCCGGGGGTGTTTGATGCCGCTTGGGATGGGGGTTTAACTCCACGTCCGATCTCTGGCGTTTGAAAGGGTTAACGTTTACCCTCTTTGGCTCATGACTGCTTTTGAAATCCGGTATCAGGGATTGTGCTAACTCCACACACTTCCTGGAGCTCGGCGACAGCGTTTCCTGCGGAAGTCCCTCATATTTCTTCAGGATCCTAGCAGCCAATCGTTTTTACAGGTACCAAGAGCGGCGGGGAGATGCCTCTTGGGAGTCCGGACCCGTAGTTTCCATCGCGGTCGCTTCATTTGCTGACAGCCCAGTCACTGCTTCTCCTTCCTTTGGATCTCTGTGGCCAGGTCTTGAGACCATTGCCACAGGCGTTGAGAGACTGGTTTTCGTACCAGCGGTTGATGGAAGTTCAGCATGCGCCGTTGTCCGCTTAGCTGCGTAGTCAGCCGCACTGGTGCTGGCTCCCATCATGTCCATCTTACTTGAAGATTTATAGGTTGACCGACCCGTAGTTGTCATCGCTGTCAGTCCCTCGGTTGTTTTGAAGTGGAGGTTGTCATCCGACGCTGTGCTTTCGTTTGATCCAGCATAGCTCTCCTCTGCAGAGGAGTGAACGTAGTTGTTGGTTGTTTAAAATTTTGTTTCGTGTTTTTATCTTGTTTGTACGACCCATCGCCGGACAAGGCCAGCTTAGGGTCAAGGAGAGAGTGAGGGGAAAGTGTGTCGTCCGCTGCGGCAGAACCCCATACCGGGGTAAGGCCATAGTTACTCTCCGAGGCGGCCCGGTATCAGAGAAGCTCCGGTCGATTACAGCCACGATTTGCCTCCCGGCTGCAAACGTCCAATGGGCACGTGGTCGCATAACACCCTGGATTGGGAGGGGAAGATCTTTGTCGTCGCGCCAGAGAGGCTAGGCATCTCTCGTGATGTAGTACCGGGCGGCGCTATGATCACAAGGGCAGCGTAGCCCTGTAGCTACACTGAACCAAAAAAGTTCATGTATCCAATGAAAAAGTACATAGATTTTAAGAATTGTTCGTTAAAACCTCTCCAAAGAACTTTTTCGTAGACATTTAAGAACATTTCCTAGAATATACGTACTTTTTCGTAAAATATGTAAACAAATCCACAGAAAGCATGTATTCATTCATAAATTGTAAGAAAATTTTCTTAGATTCTGGGAATTTTTTTTTATATTTTAAGAAAAACCAGCGTGAACTTCTATGAAACTTTGTTCGTAAAAAACATGTACGTTTTTGGTTCAGTGTATCGACTTAAGCCCTCGTACCGCGGCAAGGTGTCCACCCTTCACGAGGGAAGAAAGATGCAACAGCCGGAACTCTTTTTACTCACAATGCTTTTCTAGCCCAATCGCGTTATTTATGACATCGAAATTTCCAGCGACTTTTTAAATCGGCCTTCCTATAAAATATGTACCTAAATGAAAAATAAGTCTGAATTTTTATAACTTTACTCCGGTTTTCGGAAAAAATTTTTCTTCAATATAAGTATGTATGTTATAAGTTAGTGGTCATTAATTTGAAAATCTTTGAAACTTTGGTGGACTTTTGACCGAGAAGTTTAAAAAATTCTCTAATTTTTATATTAGAAAAATGTTAAAATGGAACGTTAATATGATGATGCTTTCTGAGACGGCCACTAAACATTTTTTTTCGGATGTCGTAAATATTTTTCGATGGCTTCATTCGCCTATAGTTCAATTCTTTCGAAATTTTAATATTGACGTTAAAAAGTGTCTTTCTTAATCATCTTCTTCAGGGTAGCCTCTTTTAAAATAAAATATGTGTCCATAAAAAAATTCAAAACCGTTTGAAACCGGTTCCGGCTTTTGAAACGGTTTCAGTTTCGTTCTTTTTCAGAAAAAATAACGGTTACGGTTTCGGTTTTGAAAAATGAATCGGTTTTAATCGGTTACGGTTACGGTTTCGGTTTCAGTCCTTGCTACAAAGTCCATTTATTCCCTTTACAATTTATATTTTATAACTTTTTTATGATTGATTTTTATTACAGGTACCAATTCTCCTGCAGCGTTCATGCTAGTGCATGATTTGCGATCAAAAATCTGAATATTTCTAAATTGATACTTAACATATTTTTTGTTTGAATTGTCTAGAACTCACGCACTTCAAGGGCAACAACACCTAAGAAATCAATTATTCTCACGAGCAGCAATAGTAGCAAAGTTAAATGAAGCGCAGAAAAACGCGCATGCATAAATTAGAAAATTATGTGAGGAAGCTACTGTAATTTTTCCAGGTATGTACATATGTGTGTGTACAGGTATGCTAGCATAGAAGGCGATCAGTTCCGTAATTCTCCTTTCAGCATGGAATTATGCAAATGCACTTTGAGACTCTGGTTTTTATTTCTTCAAACACACGAATGTATTGAATTGTATTTGATTTCCGTTTAATTTGCATAAGTTCCTTTTTATATTATTTTTTACTATGATGAAAATGAAAATAGTTTATGCATGAAAATGATTTAATGATATTTTCGGTTACTCAACAAAGCATTTTATTTATCTCCTTTTGAGATAGGTAACTCTGTCGAAGCTCCAATTTGTGGCTGCTATATACTTTCCCACACTTGGGAATGTAGGTATGTATGTTTAACGTTGTCTACATACATAGTTAAAATTTTACTTCAAGTGTGTGTTACATACTAGAGAGACAGTTTTTCATTTCTGGCAAATGTCAATTTGTTGCGAGTGCTCTGCGATATTTAAAGGATCTATCTATTATATATAAATGCGCAAACATAACTGGTTCCTCCCTTTTTTGCCATAACCACAATTCTAAGGTATATAAAATTTGGTATGTATCGATATGTCTCGCCGGGCAGGGTGGCCGACAACAAACCAAAAATTAAAAAAAATTAATTATCTATTATATTAATAGGCTAACACATTTTACATATAAATAATTGCCAAGCTTAAACCCATACTAAATATGCATAAATATTTATGAAATGTAAATGGATTTGTTGGCATACGTCTAAAGCAGTGCACAATTATCTAATATATAACCAATACTGCTTCATTTCTCTGTAATAAGCGAATGAAAATTTCTCATGCAACTTGAATTGGTTATCTGACAATCAATTTGTAAATAAAGCGATAGCCCAGTGGGAAGCGTCAGGGGGTAGTGGTCGAGCGGTTGATGGTTCAAGTACAGTTACAGCTATCGGCCAAAATTTTTTTTCTTTTTTGTCATTGAAAATTGTTTATATTTTGTATATATTTTTATATTTCTTTTTAAAATTTTTATAAACAATATTTTGATGTTTGTGATCTCTATTTTCGAGAAAAAAAAAATTTGGTGCGAATATTTTTAGTTTACGGAAAGCCATGTGAAATAATAATTTTAGATCATAAATATACATACATACCACCCATTATAGAAACGCTATAACCGCTTATACAATTTCTTTTTTTTTTTTGGTAAATATTTCAAAAAATTACCATTAATATAAGTCTGACTGCTCTAATTTTTGAAGATGTAACAACAACTGATTTCTATTCATATGTACATATGTATTAACTTTTAAAAGGGCAGATTTGCAACCCGAGCCCCAAAAAGACTAGACCAAATTGAATAGAAAAATTAATATATATTTTTTCAACTAAAATATTACTAAAGACATTTTGCCCCGTTTCAATATACCTACATTTTTTTTTTTTTTCAAAAATCAAATCAAAAATCAATATAAAATGTCTTTTTAAATATTTTCAAGTTAGGGTTGAGGAAAAAAGCTTAAAGACCCTCAAACTGTTTTTGCATAAGGCTAGATTTTGCCCGGTTTAACCAATTTTGAATAACTTTTTTTTTTAAATCAACATACCCACATTTTTTTCAAAAATTAAATAAAAAATCGATATGAAATGTCTTTTTAAATATCTCTAAGTTATGGCTAAGGAAAAAGGCTAGAAAATCCTCAAACTATTTTTGCAAAAGGCTAAATTTTGCCCGGTTTCACCAATCAAATTAAAATCGATAAGAAATGTATTTTTAAATATTTTTAAGTTATGGTTAAGGAGAAAAGATAGAAAAACCTTTAACAGTTTTTGCAAAAGGCTAGATGTTGGCTGATTTTACCACTTTGAATACATTTTTTTTTTTTAAATCAACATACCTACATTTTTTTTTAAATCAAATCAAAAATAAAATTAAAATGTCTTCCAAATATTGCTAAGTTATGGATAAAGAAAAAAGCTAGAAAAACCTTTAACTGTTTTTGCAAAAGCCTAGATTTGCCCTAACCAGCATTTGTAATTTACCAACACTAAATAATAAATTTCTATAAATAGAACTCATATTTCTACAAAATGAATTTCATTCTTTCAATCAATAAGCTCCTCCTATTATTAGAGAAATTATTTTCACTCCTTCGCTCATTGAGTACTTCGGTCCATTATCTATTATATTAATAGGCTAACAAATTTTACATATAAATAATTGCCAAGCTTAAACCCATACTAAATATGCATAAATATTTATGAAATGCATATGGATTTGTTGGCATACCTCTAAAGCAGTGCACAATTATCTAATATATAACCAATACTGCTTCATTTATCTGTAATAAGCGTATGAAAATTTCTCATGCAACTTGAATTGGTTATCTGACAATCAATTTGTAAATAAAGCGATAGCCCAGTGGGAAGCGTCAGCGGTAGTGGTCGAGCGGTTGATGGTTCAAGTACAGTTACAGCTATCGGCCAAAATTTTTTTTCTTTTTTGTCATTGAAAATTGTTTATATTTTGTATATATTTTTATATTTCTTTTTAAAATTTTTATAAACAATATTTTTATGTTTGTGATCTCTATTTTCGAGAAAAAAAAATTTGGTGCGAATATTTTTAGTTTACGGAAAGCCATGTGAAATAATAATTTTAGATCATAAATATACATACATACCACCCATTATAGAAATGCTATAACCGCTTATACAATTTCTTTTTTTTTTTTTTTGGTAAATATTTCAAAAAATTACCATTAATATAAGTCTGACTGCTCTAATTTTTGAAGATGTAAGCTGCAATTTGCGAATTTTTTTTCAAACATAGTGGTCTGTTTATTCAATTTCTGTAGATTATTTCGATAAATTTCACGATTTCTATCGATTGAGATAGAGTTGCTGATAAATTCCTTATTTAAAGTATAAAAATCGAAAACATATTTTATGGATACTTAAATTTTTAACTAAACCAAGTGATAAGCGGAAATCTTAAATTTTACTGAAGACAACAAATAATTTCTTTTCATATGTATATATGTATTAACTTTTAAAAGGGCAGATTTGCAACCCGAGCCCCAAACAAGTCTAGACCAAATAGAATAGAATTTTTTTAAAAATCAATATACATTTTTTTTCATTAAATCAAAAGAAAAATCCATATAAAGTGTCTTTTAAATATTGCTAAGTTATGGTTAAAGAAAAAAGCTAGAAAACCCTCAAACTTTTTTTGACCTAACCAGAATTTGTAATTTACCCCCACTAAAAAGTTTTAAAACCACGCCATGTATAATACATTTTTTTAAAATACAACCCATACTTCTCTAAAATGAATGTGTAACTATTTTCGTTCTCTCGCTCATTAATATTCTTTATTATTACACGAACTCATATTTCCAAATTTCCACCCCTTCAAAATAAACGTCAAACCAATTTCATACTCATATCTATTTGCATACACATATCCATACATGCGTAAACACTCCAATTCTCTCGCTCATTGAGTACAAACAGTAGATTCGGCGTTGAACTCATATATGGATATTGAAATGTTACACTCCAAATAGATGGCGTCGGCGCGAATAGCCAATTTGTTTCCGCATGAGAGTTGCCCCAATATGTGTTGTTATGTAACAAAGGATTAAAAAAAAAGTGACAATTTGTTTTTCTCATATCTCGCACGCTTTAGTAAGTTTAGTTTAAAAATAAAATTTTTAGGAAAGAAGCAATCAATGTTTTATCTTTCTGTATTGAAATTCATGAAGGAAAAAAAAAAATGAGATTGAAATAGATACACCCATTGCCGTCAATTTTATATTATATGAAATTTTGCTTTTTTAAAAAAATAAAAATCAAACATCTTTTTCGTAGAATTCTATAATAAAAATGGGATAACTATGGTCGCCATATAATCCAAAGTATTAATAAACAAATGAAAAACTAAAAATGTTATATTGTTGTGCCATAAAATCCTGAAAATCTTAAATTTTCAATTACATATATTTATAATAAAATGTAATTTAACTATACAATTTTTTGGGAAAACGTAATCAAAATTATATTTTTCCATAAACCTCTAATATGTATGTATATATCTAAATAGAGATTCAAAGGCCCAATAAAGCTTCACTTAATTGTAGAATTCGATATTAAAAAAATGTATTCAAGGAAAAATTCCAATGTAATAGATTTGTTTAAAATGAAATTCTACAAAGTTTTATGTTTTCATAGCACCATTATTAAAATGTGAAATATGGCAACCATGGTCAAACTTTTAATTTGAAAAAAATATGTCGCAATCAAAGTTGGCTTGCGTACCACCAAACAAAAAAATGTTTCAAAAAAATAAAATAATAATTCAATATGGCTCCTGTTGTTGGAGTACCAAGCTTATTTTGAGAAATTTGTATATGTGTGTAAAATACCAGCAATGGAAATATTTTGATTCTCTCGCTCTTTGAGAGTTAGAGTAATAGCGTCAAACTCATATTTCGAATTTTGCTGAACTTCAAAGGAAACCACTCTTTATCTTCATTCTCTCCCTCATTAAACACGTCCTATTATGAGAGGGAAATTATTTTCATTCCCTCGCTCATTGAGTACTTCGGTCCATTATCTATTATATTAATAGGCTAACACATTTTACATATAAATAATTGCCAAGCTTAAACCCATACTAAATATGCATAAATATTTATGAAATGCAAATGGATTTGTTGGCATACCTCTAAAGCAGTGCACAATTATCTAATATATAACCAATACTGCTTCATTTCTCTGTAATAAGCGAATGAAAATTTCTCATGCAACTTGAATTGGTTATCTGACAATCAATTTGTAAATAAAGCGATAGCCCAGTGGGAAGCGTCAGGGGGTAGTGGTCGAGCGGTTGATGGTTCAAGTACAGTTACAGCTATCGGCCAAAATTTTTTTTCTTTTTTGTCATTGAAAATTGTTTATATTTTGTATATATTTTTATATTTCTTTTTAAAATTTTTATAAACAATATTTTGATGTTTGTGATCTCTATTTTCGAGAAAAAAAAATTTGGTGCGAATATTTTTAGTTTACGGAAAGCCATGTGAAATAATAATTTTAGATCATAAATATACATACATACCACCCATTATAGAAACGCTATAACCGCTTATAGAATTTCTTTTTTTTTTTTGGTAAATATTTCAAAAAATTACCATTAATATAAGTCTGACTGCTCTAATTTTTGAAGATGTAAGCTCCAATTTGCGAATTTTTTTCAATCATAGTGGTCTGTTTATTCAATTTCTGTTGATTATTTCGATAAATTTCACGATTTCTATCGATTGAGATAGAGTTGCTGATAAATTCCTTATTTAAAGTATAAAAATCGAAAACACATTTTATGGATACCTAAATTTTTAACTAAACCAAGTGATAAGCGGAAATCTTAAATGTTACTGAAGACAACAAATAATTTCTTTTCATATGTATATATGTATTAACTTTTAAAAGGGCAGATTTGCAACCCGAGCCCCAAACAAGTCTAGACCAAATAGAATAGAATTTTTTTAAAAATCAATATACATTTTTTTCATTAAATCAAAAGAAAAATCCATATAAAGTGTCTTTTAAATATTGCTAAGTTATGGTTAAAGAAAAAAGCTAGAAAACCCTCAAACTTTTTTTGACCTAACCAGAATTTGTAATTTACCCCCACTAAAAAGTTTTAAAACCACGCCATGTATAATACATTTTTTTAAAATACAACCCATACTTCTCTAAAATGAATGTGTAACTATTTTCGTTCTCCCGCTCATTAATATTCTTTAATATTACACGAACTCATATTTCCAAATTTCCACCCCTTTAAAATAAACGTCAAGGAGTTACTCACAGTAATAACGGTTCAAGTACAGCTATCGGCCACATTTTTTATTTTTTGTCATTGAAAATTGTTTTTATTTTTTCAATATATAAATATTTCTTATCTTGACTTTTTTAAAATTTTTATGTTTGTGATATCTATTTTCGAGAAAAAAATTGTTGAATATGTTTAGTTGACGGAAAGCATAATATGCTTACATGCCACCCATTATAGAAATGCGATAACCGCTTATTCAATTTGGGTTTTTTTGTCTAACTTTTGATGATATAAGATCGAAGTTGCGAGATTTTTTCAAACACAGTAGTCTATTTATCGGACTTCGGTAGATTACTTCTATAAATTTTAGTGATTTCTACCGTTTGAGACAAAACGATCGCATAAATTAGTGGCTATTTGTTAAGCACAATCTCATCATCCGATTATTCAAGTGCAAATTAAATTCTCGAAATCCGAATATTTGCATGGCATTTGCCATAAATAATTTTGGAAAGGGCTGCTGTAATTTAATATTTTTATTATATAATAACAGCCACTATTTTTTAAATTCTTTGATGGCCTCATTTTGCCTATAGATGAGTTTTTAATGTATACATTTAAGTTGGTCGAGGTTCGGCCACGGCCCTAAAGGCAGCTAATGACAAAAAGTTGATCAGATGTTTGAATAAGTTCAACTATTTTAAATTGGTCGAATTTCGACCACGGGATATACTAGTCTATATTATTATTCTAAAACACGGCGCTTAGCTAGACTAAACTACAATACGTATATAAACGAAATGTATATCAGATGAAAGCTTATCATGAGCATGTTTGCAAAAAATTATAACAATTCCAATAGGTTAATTTGTTCATGAGAAATTAGCGTTTAAAGTTTGTACCCAAGCTCTTTATATGGCACTATTAACATGCTTTGTAAATGTATAT
>CAXKVI010000005.1:19190453-19192953 GCA_964058755.1 Campiglossa producta
AAAAAAAGTAAAATAAGAATTAGAAAAGTGATTGAAAGTAAAAAAAGAAATTTGTTGGAAATGAAAATGAAATAAATAAAAATAAAACAAAATGAAATAAATAATAGTATAAAATAAAGGAAAGAATGGGAAAGGAAAGGGATGGATTAAAGGAAAATAAAGGTAAGTTAAGGTAAGGAACGGAAAATATAAGAGAAAAATCAAATAAAGGTAGGGAAAGGAAAGGAATGGAAAAGAAAAAAAAGGGAAGAAAGGAAATGTTATGTAGGTAAAGGAGTGGAAAAGAGAAGCAAATAGAGAAAGACAATGAAAGGAAAGCAGAGAAAAAGAAAGGATAGAAAAGGCAGCGAGGAAGAAGGTATGGAAAATAAATGAAAATAAAAAGAAAGAAAAATAAAGGAAAGAAAGGTAATGAAAAGCTGAAAAAATAAGTAAAGGAAATTAATTTAAAAGAAAAAACTAAAGGAGTTACGGAAGGGAAAAAAGAAAATAAGGAAACGGTAGGAAAGCAAAGGTAACGAAACGAAATGACAGGAAAAGAAATCTAAGGAAAAAAGTGAAAGAAAATAAAGGTAAGGAAAAAATAAAAGAAATAAATTGAAACGAAAAAAAAAAAATGAATAAAATGAAAGGAAACTAAGGGAAACCAAACGAAACTAAAGCAAAGGAAACGAAAGGAAAGGAAAGAAAAAGAAAATAAAAGGAAAAAGGAATGTAATGGAAATAGAAAGAAAGGTCAGGTAAGAAAATAAAAGAAAGGAAAATAAAAGAAAAGAACAGAAAAGAAAGAAAGAAAGAAAGAAGGTTAATAAAATGAAATGGAAGAAGAGAAAAGGATTGAGATGAAAGGAGAGGAAAGGAATGGATATAAAAGCAAATGATAGCAAAGGAAAGGAAAGGATAGAAATACGTATGAAGACGAACTAAGAAGAATAAATAATTATCAACATTGAAACTATATTATTCAATGTTGTAAAGAAAGGAAAATTTAAGAAATATCAAAAAGGTAGGAATATAAAATATGGTTTTGTGGTTGAATTTCAACCACTGGGCGAACTCTAGTATGAAAAAAGGATAATAAAAATAAAATAAAATAAAATAAAATAAAATAAAATAAAATAAAAAAATAAAATAAAATAAAATAAATTGAAATGAAATGAAATAAGGTAGAGTAAAACAAGTAAGGAAAGCTGTCTTCGGCTGTGCCGAAGGCTAAATACCTTTCATGAATAAGCGTCACGATTTTCACTGTTTGATCCCCAGTACAGCCTGTGTGAATTTAAATTTAACTCATGCCGAAATTATCGAAGCTATCGATTATATGGGGACGATGTGTTATATTGGTCCAATCTCATTGATTTTTAACATCGACATTCCACATTCTAAAATAGCAACGTTTACGAAATTTCACGTTCCTACCGATATAATTACAGGAGTTAACTACCAAAATCCGTTTATCGGAACAATCGATTGTATGGGGGCTATGTGAAATATTTATCCCATTTCAATGATTTTCAACATCGATATTTTACATATAAAAATAGCGATGCTTCCAAAATTTCACGTTCCTATGTGTTTAATTACAGGACTTATAGCCAAAATTCCGCGTATCGGAATAATCGATTGTATGGGAGCTATGTGAAATATTTATGTCATATCAATTATTTTCAACATCGATATTTCCCATATAAAAATAGCGATACTTCCAAAATTTCACGTTCCTACCTATATAATTACAGGAGTTATCTACCAAAATCCGTTTATCGGAACAATCGATTGTATGGGGGCTATGTGAAATATTTACCCAATCTCTATGATTTTCAACACCGATATTTCACATATAAAAATAGCAATGTGTCCAAAACTTCACGTTCCTACGTGTTTAATTACAGGAGTTATAGCCCAAAATCCGTTTATCGGAATAATCGATTGTATGGGAACTATGTGAAATATTTATCCCATCTCTATAACTTTCAGCATCGATATTTCAAATATAAAAATAGCAACACTTATAAAATTTCACGTTCCTTCGTGTTTAATTACAGGAGTTATAGCCCAAAATCCGTTTATCGGAATAATCGGTTGTATGGGAGCTATATGTTATATTGGTCCGATCTTGCTGGTTCCGACAAATGATTCCTATATTGGAAAATGGTGGCCGCATACCATATTTCAGCCAAATATCTCAAAAACTGAGGGACTAGTTTGCGTTCAAACAGACAGACAGACGGACAGACGGACATGGCTAAACCAACTCATCTCGTCATCCTGATCATTTCGGTATACTTATTTATGGGTCTATCTCTTCTTCTTCTCATATTTACAAACATCGGACCAAAGTTATAATACCATTTCATGTTCATGAAAGGTATAATGAAATGAAGTGAAATAAAATAAAATAAGGTAAAATAAAATAAAATAAAATAAAATAAAATAAAATAAAATAAAATAAAATAAAATAAAATAAAATAAAATAAAATAAAATTAAATAAACTAAAAT
>CAXKVI010000005.1:19195453-19384298 GCA_964058755.1 Campiglossa producta
CCTGGGGCCTTTCCCTTTCGTTTGATACCCATATTGTAGGGAAATTTTAAGGTTTTCGGTCAACCACATTTTGACCTATATCTCAGTTATCGATAAATTTATCGATATATATCGAAGTCCAAATGAAACCTGGGGCCTTTCCCTTTCGTTTGATACCCATATTGCAGGTAATTTTTTAGGTTTTTGGGCAATCATATTTTGACCGATAACTCAGTTATCGATAAATTTATCGAAATATATCGAAGTCCAAATGAGACCTGGGGCCTTCACCTTTCGTTTGATACCCATATTGTAGGGAATTTTTTAGGTTTTTGGGCAATTATATTTTGACCGATAACTCAGTAATCGATGAATTTATCGAAATATGTCGATGTCCAAGTGAAACCTGAGACCCTCACCTTTCGTTTGATACCCATATTGTGGGGAATTTTTAAGGTTTTTGGGCAATCATATTTTGACCGATAACTCAGTTATCGATAAATCTATCGAAATATATCGAAGTCCAAATGAAACCTGGGGCCTTCCCCTTTCGTTTGATACCCATATTGTAGGGAAATTTTAAGGTTTTCGGGCAACCACATTTTGACCGATAACTCAGTTATCGATAAATTTATCGAAATATTTCGATGTCCAAGTGAAACCTGGGGACTTCACCTTTCGTTTGATACCCATATTGTAGGGATTTTTTTAGGTTTTTGGGCAATCATATTTTGACCGATAACTCAGTTATTGATAAATTTATCGAAATATGTCGATGTCCAAGTGAAACCTGAGACCCTCACCTTTCGTTTGATACCCATATTGTGGGGAATTTTTAAGGTTTTTGGGCAATCATATTTTGACCGATAACTCAGTTATCGATAAATTTATCGAAGTCCAAATGAGACCTGGGCCTTCACCTTTCGTTTGATACCCATATTGTAGGGAACTTTTTAGGTTTTTGGGCATTTATATTTTGACCGATAACTCAGTTATCGATCAATTTATCGAAATATATCGAATTCCAAATGAAACCTGGGCCTTCCCCTTTCGTTTGATACCCATATTGTAGGGAAATTTTAAGGTTTTCGGGCAACCACATTTTGACCGATAACTCAGTTATCGATAAATTTATCGAAATATGTCGATGTCCAAGTGAAACCTGCGGCCTTCACCTTTCGTTTGATACCCATATTGTAGGGATTTTTTTAGGTTTTTGGGCCTTCATATTTTGACCGATAACTCATTTATCGATAAATTTATCGAAATATGTCGATGTCCAAATGAAACCTGGGGCGCTCCCCTTTCGTTTGATACCCATATTGTAGGGAATTTTTCAGGTTTTTGGGCAATCATATTTTGACCGATAACTCAGTTATCGATCAATTTATCGAAATATGTCGATGTCCAAATGAAACCTGGGGCCTTCACCTATCGTTTGATACCCATATTGTAGGGAATTTTTTAGGCCTTTGGGCCTTCATATTTTGACCGATAACTCAGTTATTGATAAATTTATCGAAATATATCGAAGTCCAAATGAATCCTGGGGCGTTCCCCTTTCGTTTGATACCCATATTTTAGGGATTTTTTAGGTTTTTGGGCAATCATATTTTGACCGATAACTCAGTTATCGATAAATTTATCGAAATATGTCGATGTCCAAATGAAACCTGGGGCGCTCCCCTTTCGTTTGATACCCATATTGTAGGGAATTTTTCAGGTTTTTGGGCAATCATATTTTGACCGATAACTCAGTTATCGATCAATTTATCGAAATATGTCGATGTCCAAATGAAACCTGGGGCCTTCACCTATCGTTTGATACCCATATTGTAGGGAATTTTTTAGGCCTTTGGGCCTTCATATTTTGACCGATAACTCAGTTATTGATAAATTTATCGAAATATATCGAAGTCCAAATGAATCCTGGGGCGTTCCCCTTTCGTTTGATACCCATATTTTAGGGATTTTTTAGGTTTTTGGGCAATCATATTTTGACCGATAACTCAGTTATCGATAAATTTATCGAAATATGTCGATGTCCAAATGAAACCTGGGGCGCTCCCCTTTCGTTTGATACCCATATTGTAGGGAATTTTTCAGGTTTTTGGGCAATCATATTTTGACCGATAACTCAGTTATCGATCAATTTATCGAAATATGTCGATGTCCAAATGAAACCTGGGGCCTTCACCTATCGTTTGATACCCATATTGTAGGGAATTTTTTAGGCCTTTGGGCCTTCATATTTTGACCGATAACTCAGTTATTGATAAATTTATCGAAATATATCGAAGTCCAAATGAATCCTGGGGCGTTCCCCTTTCGTTTGATACCCATATTTTAGGGATTTTTTAGGTTTTTGGGCAATCATATTTTGACCGATAACTCAGTTATCGATAAATTTATCGAAATATGTCGATGTCCAAATGAAACCTGGGGCGCTCCCCTTTCGTTTGATACCCATATTGTAGGGAATTTTTCAGGTTTTTGGGCAATCATATTTTGACCGATAACTCAGTTATCGATCAATTTATCGAAATATGTCGATGTCCAAATGAAACCTGGGGCCTTCACCTATCGTTTGATACCCATATTGTAGGGAATTTTTTAGGCCTTTGGGCCTTCATATTTTGACCGATAACTCAGTTATTGATAAATTTATCGAAATATATCGAAGTCCAAATGAATCCTGGGGCGTTCCCCTTTCGTTTGATACCCATATTTTAGGGACATTTTACGGTTTTTGGGCCACTGGGGCTTAAACCGAACGAGAGTTACATACATACAAGCAAGCAAGCAAACAAACAAACATACACGTGAACCTAATAAAAGCGTGGTAAAAAAATAAAAATATTAAATAATATAAAATTAAATTATGTAAATTAAAAAAAAAAAACAAAATGTAAACAAAAATAAAATAAAAAGAAACAACATATAATAAGAAAATATAAAGTAAATAAAATAAAAAATATTAATGAAATAAAAAAATTGTATATAATCGAATAATTGTTGCATATTATTTCAAATGTATATCTGAAGAAACTCAATAAATAAATCTTACAGCAAAAATGATTTTCACCATAAAAAGTAATTTCTGTAGTGCAAAATCATTTCCAATAAAGATATTTTTATTTTGAGCAAACTGTATGTAGAAGTTTGTACATATGTATCTCCGTTTACATACTACTATTTCTGTACGTTATTGTTTAATTCGGAAATTTTAATGACACAATGAAAAATGATGTTTGCTTTCGTTTCGTTTGCGTTCTTCTTATGCAATTCATTTCAAGCAGGCATTTGAGGTAAGCCGTTATCCTTTCGGCAAACAAACTGACACATAACGCAACAATATCACATATGAGATTGGGTATATGTACATTAGTGTGATTCAAAAAAAATGTCGAAATGGTCTTACCCCTAAAAAGTTAGGTACCTATTGATGAGAAAATAAGCCTTGCAAAAAATTAGCGCTCTAACTTAACAATTAGGGGTGGCTATTTCTTTTCGCCCTTTCCCATACATTTTGGCATTTTTTTCAAAGTGAATTTTCCTTAAATTTTTGAAACTTTTTTCAAAATATTTTTACACACTCTTAAAGCTAAAGCTTTGGAGCTTCTAAAATGCTAAGCCATGTGCGATTATCTTAACTATTAAAATAATTAGAGCCATTTAAAAATGACTGAGTTTTGTATTAACGCACCCACATACACAGTAACACGTATAAAATCTAGTAAATTTTAAATGGCTGTAATTACTTTAATAGTTAAGATAATCGCACATGGCTTAGCATTTTGGAAGCTTCAAAGCTTCAACTTTAAGAGTATGTAAAAATAATTTGAAAAAAGTTTCAAAAATTTAAGGAAAATTCACTTTGAAAAAAATGACAAAATGTATGGGGAAGGGCGAAAAGAAATAATTAATAATAAGAAAAAATAAGAAGAAAATTCAATTTGAAAAAAAAACATGCCATTTTTTCCCATACATTTTGTAGAAGGGCGAAAAAAATAGCCACCCCTAAGGGTTAAGTTAAATCGCAAATTTTTTGCAAAACTTATTTTGTCATCAATCAGGGGGTAAGACCGAAAAAAAAATAATTTTTTTTTTAATTTGAATCACCCTAATTTACATCTTTATCTATGTCTATGTATGTCACATACTCACATCATTAATTTGCATTAATTCCAAATCAAGAAATCTCGTTTTTTCCAACCACAAATGAAATGAAGGAAACGCAATTCGCGCAAACAAAAAAATAAAATTCGAAAGGTTTGAGCTACGTGAAATATTATTTTGGAAGCATGTTTATACCAAAGTTGTATGGTATGAAAGAATATTTAAGAAAAAAACCATTGACTCTAATGACATTTTTTAGGTTGACATTTACATCTGTACAACAACTGAAATGTAGCGACTGAGAAATATTCGTATTTTTAGCGAAATGATTTTGTAAAGAGTTAGAGGAGTGGGAAACTGAGCACGGGGATTTATGTAGGTGGCGGAAAAAAAATATTTTACATACGCATATGGAGGAGTTGGAACGCACTTTTAGGATTGCCAAAGTGTTTTTTCATTGAATCAAGTACGGCTTAATATGGGTTAGATCGTATAAAACAGTATAGAACATGACCCGGCAAAATTGCAAGTGAAGGGGGGTTAGCGAAAGAGCGGTCATCGCATCTGTTTGCTCTGTCGCTCACTAGCTAGTACCGAAACCGTGCATAACCAACGACATCCATTTATTGGTCAAATCGATCATAGCAACAATGTCATTGTTCGAGAGGCCAAGCAAAGAGCGTAATAATCTATGTGAATTTGGTTCTCAAATTTTCGGACAATTGTCCCACTAAGTGCCTAGGCCTGGTATAGAATATAGGCAGAGATATATATAGATAAAGATACGAAGGGGTTTGGAACCTGCTCAATACAAGTGCTCATATACTTGAGTACTCTTCGAAACTAAACGAGTTTTCCAAGCCTTTTCGTTTGAAATCATCGAAAATAGAAAAAAGAGGAAAGTTTGAGGTGTGGTAGCTTTTGTTTATTGAGAAAAAAATTTGTAGTTTTGTATAACTAAAAATTATTCCCTTTCTCAAAACTTGACAACCCTTTTTCTAATACATTAACTATCCATACGACATTCCATACCCTTCCAAACACATTGCCAATGACAGGTTTGTTGCATATCAATTTTTCAAAACCAAAAAAACATTAACTAATCGATTTTTAATATGTTGTCGAAAAATGTTAGCAACATGCAAAGTATCAAAAGGGACATATCACACAAAAAGAAAAAAAAAACGAAAGGAGTAAAAAATGTGTAAAGAGAAATTGCAAAAATGAAATTTGCAGTTGTTTGCGGGAAATTAATGATCGCGCTGACAAGTGAAGTGGCAATTGAACACTTCACAGAATGTGTAAGAGTATTAGTAAATATTTCTATCGAAAACGTTGTAAAGCGGGAATTATGTGCGTATGTTCATGCGATTGTTATTTTGTGTTACCTTACCTAAGAATGACGTGCCGTGCGAGAAATGTAAGAACTAAAATGACACAATTTAATGATTTTAATTTTCTCATGTCTTTAATTTCATATCCTTTTAAGTCACTTTGACTTAATTTTATTTAATTTTAGTCGTTTTGATTTAATTTAACTTATTTTAATCTAATTCAATCTAACCGCAGCCGTCGTGGTGTAGCGGTATTGTGTTCGGCCTACTACACCAAGTAGTCGGGTGTCGATGCCCGGCAAAAGCAACATCAACAACGTACTCTTGTATTGCTCTCTTGCATTGTCCAGATAACAAATTTTCTAAAATTTTGCATGTCATAACTGTAAAAATGTAATTAAAAGAGTAGGGTAATGTAAAGTAGCGTACATTATTTTGCATGGAAGCGTGGAAAGTGATTCCTAAGATCACTAGAAGATCTTAAGGAAAGTGTAAAACTGATAATACTGATACGGACAAATTATGATTTTGTAACTTGGAACGGTAATTCCGATGATGCTTCAACTATTCAGAAAAACATCTTTTCTAAACGTGGTCGCACCTCGGCAGTAGCTTGGCAAACTCTCCGGTTGTATTTCTGTCATGAGAAGCTTCTCAGTAAAAACTCATTTGCTTGGCATGTGCCGTTCGGACTCAGCAAAAAACTGTAGGTCCCGCAAACTTGTGAGAAAAAACTCAAAACCAGCACACCACAAGTTGGAAGAGAAGCTCGGCAAAAATCTTGTTAGAGGTTATGATAACCTGTTGGTATATCGCCACCATTAATTTTTTTGCGATTAGGTCCTATACTCTGTTGATTAGAAGCTCTGAGGAGCTGCCTGGGAATCACGGAGTTTGTCTTTGACGGGTGATCAGCAATGTTTTATTTAACAAAAGCTGCAAAGCATAACCTTGAGATCACTTTTTCTCAGGAATGCAAGATTAACAATAAATGAAAATTTACAAAATCAAAAATCGATCGACCAAGACTAAAACATGTTAGCAAAATATGGAAATTTCCGTAACTTTGAAGTAGCCTAGAAGTTCTTAGAAAAACAGCTGATGAAATTTGAGAAAACATGAGCACTAAGAGATACACGACAGCTGATGATGAGCATAAATGCTATACACTGATCTTACTGCAACAAAAGGTTTCAAAAGATTGCAGATCAATCAATATACTTTCAAGAGACAGATAAAAGATCGACAGAATAAATTATTGAAGGAGTTCAGGGAATTTATGCGGAAGTATATCGAAAGTGTTGCATACGTAATTATGTGAACTGAACCTGAACTGAACGTAAATATGTCGTGTGAGAGCGAGCGCAAAATGCATGCAAATGAGTTTCAAGCAAAACCATCTGGAGCAAGAAATTAAAAATAACAACAAAAAGACTGAATTGAAAGTTATGCACCTTGACAAAAATAAATCAGTATGCAATTCCAAATTTTGGATTTTGCAGCGTCAATATGTGAGGGGGCATTGATATGCAAATTGACTGCTTCAAGAAATACGCTAAGAATAAATCCGGTATGTGTGTGAAGGTTCAAATTATTTTGATTTTCTATTAAATTGAAAAGAAAGCAAGAATGCCTGACATTAAACAACCCTACACAATTCAAACGCGTACTCCGGTTACCTTTCGTTTTTTCCTGTTCTTTTGTGTTGCAAGAATTCAAATCACCCTGCTTACAGCTAAGGGTGCGCACTGATCAATGTAGACCGCTAAGGACCAGTTGAATGTGAGCGTGCAAGGAGGTGAGTTTGTGTGCGATCGTTTTGCCTTGTGGCACAATAACCTTGAGATTGAGTTCATTAACATAACTCAACTGTGCGAAAATTATTTAACGCTATAAGTTGTGCCGATTTGTTATTGATCGCCGATTTGACGGTGACATTATTGGCAATTTGCCAATTGTTATTGATATGCGATTTGTTGAAAGTGTGCCCCTTTTTTAACGATCTGCAAAAAATACAACAGTTTTCTTTTTGTGCGTTCAAAAGCCGATATTGTGGCAACGTTGGCTGTATATTTGCAAAATAATCTTTTCTCAAGGTATAATGGCGAAAAGAAGTAAAGAAAGAAAAGTGATCTTCAAAGCTAAGTGATCTCATTTTCGTCGTATTTACCTTTTTTAGTTTAATAAATACTTTCAATAGGGGTTAACGGAGTGACAAAGGCTTTTGCGCATAATTCTCTTGAGATATTGCGGTCGCTGGCATATAAAGATAAATTCAGCAAAAAGAAAAATTTAAAAATATGTATGTAGATCTGTTTAAACTGCCTAATATTATGCATCCTTTTCTTGTTGACTTGACATGCTGACAGTTTTTGTATTTTCTATTATTTTTGTATAACGTTGGTTTGGAAGCCGATATGGATAAATTCCCAGATAGACTTTTTTACGAATAGGTCAAAGATCAATTTTGAAATAATCTTCTTGAAGGATTACAACAGACCAGATTTTACAAATAGGTCAAATAATTTCTAGAATGACCTTCTTTACAAAGCGATGAGTTGGTATTACCCGGGGTTTGATTGCTCTAGAGCTGATTTCATCTTAAGGATCACTTGCACAACAAAAATTTATATTTTTAACTCAGAGTTAACGTCGAATCCCATACGATTTTGACAACTTTTCAAATGAACTTTAGTTAAAAAGATAATTCGGCATCGTGCAAGTGGGCCTAACGGGGGTACATCACATAATACTGCTTTGGATATCGGTATTTCTATTCCTATGGTAATGGTGTGTTAATGTTACCTATACCCCGCTTCGGACCTCTTCTGTGATCGCCCCTTAATTATTTTTCGCGCTATGTTGTATTCCACAGTCAGACGGGAAGAGCTTATGAGGTACCATACTTAGAGGATTGGAGAGAAACACGCAATTTTCATCAATCATCCTTAGACCTTTTGGTCACCACTGTTTATTGCAACAAATTTAGCGACAAAGACGTACTAAACCGAAAACTCGCTACCGAATAATATACACGCTTCTACGAAAAATAAACTTTAGCTAGTTTTTTATTTTGATTTTGTCAGTTTCCTGTCATCTCCCACTCAATGTGTAGTATGCATTTTTATCTGCAAACTCCGAATCTACCGCAAAATAATTTAGCAAGAACTTCTCATCCCATTACGCAAAAAAGGTACAACACAGCTACAACCCTTTTCTGCCACAGCTTACCTAGTCTAGCACAGCTAGTTAAGTCATTACATTGTGTAGCGCTTCTAGCTTTTGGTGCTGGTGTATCCCACACCAATTAGCGCAACAAAGTCTGCTGACAACACTAAAAAGCGCGAGATCTTTAGCTACTAGATGAAATCCACAGAAATCATATAGTGATCTCGGAAACGATCGTGCGCGTTGGCTGTTGCCAGCTAAAGTGTGTAGATATAGTTTATGATCTTTTGTAGATATACTACAACTCCATTTTTAAAATTTCGCCACTTTCCCACTTCTAGTGGTTACCTTTTTATACCTTTCATGAACATGAAATGGTATTATAACTTTGGTCCGATGTTTGTAAGTATGAAAAGAAGAAGAGATAGACCCATCAATAAGTATACCGAAATGATCAGGATGACGAGATGAGTTGATTTAGCCATGTCCGTCTGTCTGTCTGTTTGAACGCAAACTAGTCCCTCAGTTTTTGAGATATTTGGCTGAAATTTTGTATGCGGCCACCATTTTCCAATATAGGAATCATTTGTCGGAACCAGCAAGATCGCACCGATATTACATATAGCTCCCATACAATCGATTGTTCCGATAAACGGATTTTGGGCTATAACTCCTGTGATTAAACACCTAGGAACGTGAAATTTTGTAAGTATTGATATTTTTATATGTGAAATATCGATGTTGAAAATCATCGAGATGGGATAAATATTTCACATAGCTCCCATACAATCGATTGTTCCGATAAACGGATTTTGAGCTATAACTCCTGTAATTAAACACGTAGGAACGTGAAATTTTGTAAGTGTTGTTATTTTTATATCTGAAATATCGATGTTGAAAATCATCGAGATGGGATAAATATTTCACATAGCTCCCATACAATCGATTGTTCCGATAAACGGATTTTGGGCTATAACTCCTGTAATTAAACACGTTGGAACGTGAGATTTTGGACGTATCGCTATTTTTATATGTGAAGTATCCATGTTGAAAATCATCGAGATGGGATAAATATTTCACATAGCTCCCATACAATCGATTGTTCCGATAAACGGATTTTGGGCTATAACTCCTGTAATTAAACACGTTGGAACATGAGATTTTGGACGTATCGCTTTATATGTGAAGTATCCATGTTGAAAATCATCGAGCTGGGATAAATATTTCACATAGCTGCCATACAATCGATTATTCCGATAAACGGATTTTGGGCTAAAACTCCTGTAATTAAACACGTAGGAACGTGAAATTTTGGACGTATTGCTATTTTTATATCTGAAATATCGGTGTTGAAAATCATCGAGGTGGGATAAATATTTCACATAGCCCCATACAATCGATTGTTCCAATAAACGGATTTTGGTAGATAACTCCTGTAATTATATCGGCAGGAACGTGAAATTTCGTAACTATTGCTATTTTAGAATGTGGAATGTTGGTGTTAAAAATCAATAAGATTGGACCAATATAACACATCGCCTCCATATAATCGATAGTTCCGATATTTTCGGTATGAGCTTAAGTTAAATTCACACAGGCTGTACTGGGATCAAACAGTGAAAATCGTGTCGCTTATTCATGAAAGGTATTTAGCCTTCGGCACTGCCGAAGACAGCTTTCCTTACTTGTTTAATCTTATTTCTCTTCTTTTGTTTTTCATCGCATCCAATCGCTTGTCGCTTCTTACATTTCTCGCTCCCATTTGTTGCCAGAATTTATTGAATGCATGTTCGGTGCGTTTGTCACGTTTGTACGTGATCGCCCATAAAGGTGTAATAATTTTTATTAACTTTTATATCAAAACCCAAAAAAAAAGAAAACCACTGACGCTTTTGTTACTCACTTCCACAAAAGTCAAAAGCAAGTCAAGTCAAGATGAAAAGGTAATGAATGTAGATCGCCTCCGTAAGTCTGGCGAGTCAGCAAACAATATGAGTTATGTTATATGATCTTTAGCTTGCTGGATTGTTTCATGTCTGTGTTGGCTGCCCAAAAACTCTCTATATGGGCAAATGTTCATCTCTTTACCCCACCTCAGCTACTTCATCATCTTTCAAATACGTTGGCTTTGCCAGCTTCATCATAAGCATTCTCACTTCTTCTTGTCTGTACTCGGACATGTCTAGATCGCATCTTTTCATAGAAGTTTGTTGTAGGCGCTCGCTCGTCGTCCGTCTTTCGTCGTTGATCGTTTGCGCTTTCTTAAAAGTTTGTTTTGCGCGCATCACAATGATATCAAATGTAATGATATGAAATGTTATATCTACAGTTAGAGAAAGAAACATCCAGATTTTGGGCTCAGTATTTCTTGTTTTATTATACCCAGTGTACTAGTACTAGTACAAGGGTATATTAACTTTGTTCACATAACGGCTGTTTGTAACGGCACAAAATAATCGAGATAGATATAGAGTTCCATATATGAAAGTTCTTAGGCTGAAAAGAGGAGTTCAATAAGCCATGTCCGTCCGTCTGTCCGTCCGTGTACACGATAACTTGAGTAAAAATTGAGATATTTGCATGACATTTTGTACACAGGTTACTTTCTCGCCAAGGTAGGTTACTATTGAAAATGGGCGAAATGGGATGATAACCACGCCCCCTTTTTCGATATCGAAAATTTCGAAAATCACACAAATTGACTTATCTCGGCAGCATAAATTTTTTATAGGGGGCGTGGCACCGCCCACTTTTAAGGAAGGCATTTTTGAAAATTTGGTCGTAACTTTTAAACTGATTACGATAGAACGATGGAATTTGGCAAAAAGCGTACTAGTATCGTTGGGAGTATACCTGATGAAAATGGATAAAATCGCCCTCCAACCATGCCCACTTTCGATATCGAAAATTTCGAAAATCACATAAATTGACGGTGAATTGGTGAATCCCCATGGTCATTATATAATGATTTTTTGATAAATTTTCTAAAGTGGGCGTGGCCCCGCCCACTTTTAAGGGAGCCATTTTTATACCCAGCGTACTAGTACAGGGGTATTATAATTTTGTCCACATAACTGTACTATGTACCGGCGCAAAATAATCAAGATCCATGTATGAAAGTTCTTAGGTTGAAAAGAGGAGTCTATACAGGCATGTCCGTCCGTCTGTCAGTGGCGTGCCTACGAGTATCAACCGAGGCAAGCCCCAGTCTTTATAACCCCAACGAAAGCACTTACTGCTGCCAGAGAACATTTCAGACGAAGAAGAGTTCAGGATATTTATCGACTTTTGCAGACGGGGAAAATTTTAAACTTTTAGGTTCCGCTAATAGGCACGTTATTGATTGCAGATTTTGTAAGCTTTTCCAATCCAAGGGAAACGTTTTATTCGCACTATTTCCCATTTAGGTACATTGCAAGCTAAGAAATCTTAAATACTAAATTTTTTAAGTTTTATAGTGCCTAGCAAATAAAAAAAATTACAGCACCTACCACTATTGAATTCTTTTTTTCTACTTTAAAATATGCGCCAATAATTTTTGAGTAGCGCGCTTTGCACTTTAAAATTGTAGATACATACATAAACAAATTTCATTTTCGTTTTATAGTAAGCATTTATAGCGTACGGTAACACCAGCCAGAAGCCAGCTTTAAAGTTTCATATAAAATTACTTCCAAATTCCAAAAAAAAACAATTGCTTCAGCACGCAGATTCGTACTGATTTTGAAAGCCCCGTAAAAGCCAATAAGTAAAAGCGAGATGGCCGTAATTGCCTAGGAGGTTAAAGGCTGTTTTAAGTAAGTAAGTAAGAGATGGCCATCACGCACTGAAATAATTTTATGTAAATGAGCTATCAGCCGGCAGGTGGCACGAAAAGCTGTAGGTATGTTTCCATGCTATTAACAGCTATTAGGTAGTAGGTGGCAGGCAGGGAAATAAAAACCGGATATCCTTTTAAGAAGCCAAATGAACATACATATTGCAGCTCATAGGGGATTAGCTAGGCAAGCCGGGCTTTTCGGCTTATATGGAAGGCACGCCACTGCCGTCTGTCCGTCCGTTCGTCCGTCTTTGTACACGATAACTTGAGTAAAAATGAAGATATTTGCATGAAATTTTATATACAGGTTACTTTTTGGCCCAGGTAGGTTGCTATTGAAAATGGGCGAAATCGGATGATAACCACGCCCCCTTTTTCGAGTTCAAAAATTTCGAAAATCATACAAATTAACATAACTTGAGTAAAAATTGAGGAATTTGCATGAAATTTGGTATACAGATTACTCGGATTATAGCCACGTCCCTTTTGTCGGTATCGAAAATTTCGAAAATCACATAAACTGACATATATCGGTAGCTGAAATTGATAAAATGATATAATTTCATAGGTGAATCTCTCTTATCATTCTATTATGATTTTCTGTTAAATTTTAAAAAGTGGGCGTGGTACCGCCCACTTTCAAGGGAGGCATTTTTGAAAATTCAACTGGTCGTAACTTTTAAACAAATTATGGTAGAACGGTGAAATTTGGCACAAATCATACTAGTACTGTTGGGAGTATACGTGATGAAATTGGATAAAATCCCCGTCCAACCACGGCTACTCTCGATATCGAAAATTTAGAAAATCACCTAAAAGACTGGTCGTAAGTTTTAAACTGATTACGGTAGAATCGTGAAATTCGGCACAAGGTATACTAGAGTTATAGGAAGTATACCTGTTGAAATTAAACGAAATCGCTTCCCAATCACGTCCACTTTCAATATGGAAAATTTCGAAAATCACATAAATTGACATAATTCGGTAAGGTAAATAACTAAAATAGTATAATTATAGTATAATTTGGTAGTTAAATTTGTAAGGAATTGTCTACTATTAACGAGTCTTAAAAGATGAGTTAATTTTGTTAAGTGAGCCACCTATAATTTTTTCGACGCCCATGTATTTTATTGAAAGTGGGTAGTATGGCTCAGAACGATTAAACAAAAATACGTATACAATTTTTCAAAATTCGAATTATTTTGAAAGTTATATCTATAAACAGTTTTCGAAATTCCTCACTTTTTGATGATTTTCTCACGATTGGTTAAACCGATTTTGCTAATTTTTTAAATATATATAAAACATGGTATCTTCTACAAAAGGACATTTCCAATTTTTGCAAATGATGTTGTTGGGCATTGCATTAGTAACTATTAGCAAAAAAAAATTTTTTGGCACTTTAACGGAGTGGAAGTTATTTACATCAAAAAGTAAGGAATTTCGAAAAGTGGTGATAGCTATAACTTTGAAAATAATTTGAATTTCGAAAAACTGGCCCAAACATATTTTTTTCAATTTAAAACTTTGTCACAAATTGGCCGTAAGTATATTATAAGTAAGAAATGCATTCAACTATAAGTAATATTTTGAGGGCACACGAACAATGTACATATATGTTATACCGTAGCATAAATAAATAATTATTTTATAAACTAACTAATAAATTTATTGAGTTCGTTTTTCCAAATTATAATATATATAGAAAATATATAACTTATAGGTACTACTATTGTTTCCATACACTGGGTATTTAATGTTCGGCTTACCCGAACTTAGACTTCCTTACTTGTTTTATACTAGCTTATACCCGCGGGTTCCACCCTACGCCCTCTTTTCCCCTATCCTCCTTCTTTCTGTAGTTCCCTGCAAAAATCGTTGGATTATGTGTTCAATTTTTTATATTGGAGTACCCCAATAGTAATCCTTTGTATAACTCATCGGACCACCTTCAGCTTTTTGAAAGCCGATCATTGCTCGTGCCTTATCGACGAAAATCACGACACTATCGCTCTGACAGTATATACTCCAAGAAAAAACAACATTGAGTACATTGCAAAGTACTCTGGCAATAGTTACTCCAAGGAGTAATAACATTGGAGTAGTTTGCAAGGTGCTCTGACAGTAGATACTCCAAGGAGTAACAACATTGGAGTACTCTATGGAGTAGCAGAAACAAAGCGAAGGTTGGAATAGGTGGTCCAGTCCTAGGACATCGCAATGTTAATTGGAGCACAATTTTTATAATAAAAAGGATTACATTTGGAATACTCTGATGCTCCAATTGGAGTACTCTTTGGATAGCAAATAGAGTACTCGATTTTTGCAGGGTTGTAACTCCTGTAATTATATAGGTAGGAACGTTAAATTTCGTAACTATTGCTATTTTAGAATATGGAATGTAGATGTTAAAAAATCAATGAGATTGGACCAATATAACACATCGCCCCCATATAATCGATAGTTCCGATAATTTCGGTATGAGCTTAAGTTAAATTCACACAGGCTGTACTGGGATCAAACAGTGAAAATCGTGACGCTTATTCATGAAAGGTATTTAGCCTTCGGCACAGCCGAAGACAGCTTTCCTTACTTGTTATGATTTCAAATTGTTTCCATTTTCTGATTTTTATTTCTTTCAAAATCACGCAGAGATTTTTATTTCAATTTTTAGCGAGAAGTGTTTGTTTAATTTATCGCTGATCTTTCTGGCACACGTACGTGTCCAATGAAGCCATTTTTATAGCATCAGTCTTTCATCGCCTTTAGCTTATATGGCGGCAGTCATCTCCATACTTTGTAATAAAACGTCACACTCTACCTTTAAGACTACTTGGGTGCAGTCAGGAAGAGCCACGCAGGTATAGTCGTAAATTATCTTGTTTGATTGGTATCTTCATATTTAAATATTCTTCTGTTAACATTGGTGTCTAGAGCACTATGGAAAGAGGAATGTGTATTTTAATTAAGTAACTAGATAATACACTTTCGATACTAATTTTATTTTATTTAATTTTTTTTTTACATTTTAATAATATTTTTTTTTTTTTTAATTTTATTTTATACTAGCTGCTGCCCGCGACTTCGTATGCGTATAATATCTTTTCTACAGACATCGACCTGTTAGAATTTTATTATATGTAAGAGATAAGGCAAGAAATTAGTACATTTCCCTTAATAGCCATATTAAGCGTTTTGGTATTAAGATTGGTTCACATTTTATGAGATATTTCCGGGGTAGCTTAGGTATTGAAACGAATCAAATGGTTTATGGCAGCATTCATAAACACCTTTTGTTTGATACCCATAATTTACTAACACATTTTTGTGGAAATATTCGTCGATAGGTACCTCCGAAACCGGTCGAGCTATCGAAATTTCAAGATATCTCCCAAACCATTTCAGATATTTCAATGAATCACATCGCATATTATAGCACTCATTGACACCTTTCGTTTGACCCCCATATTGTACTAAGACATTTTTGGTCACCCCTGGTTCACATATTGGGCGATAACCCCAAAACCCGTTGAGATACCGCAAAAAATATTATCTTAAACTTTAAGTTGAGCGTCTAGCAATCCAACGATTCAATTCCATTCAGTACTTTTAGAGTGTTACGACCACAAACATAGAGACAGACATGGTCCACATATTGGACGATAACTCCAAAACCGGTTGAGATATCGAAAAAAGTAATATCTTAAATTTTAAGTTGAGGGTGGAGCAATCCAACGAATCAATTCCATTCATTACTTTCAGAGTGATACGGCCACAAACATACGGACAGACAGACAGACAGACACACACAAATTTTTGAAATGGTTGATTTGGATTCTACTCGCTTAATAATGCTTCCCCAATCAATTTCTTAATGATATCTGCCATGTACAGACATCGACCTGTTACAATTTTATTATATGTAGAGATTATTATAAGGTATTTTTATTATTACTTATTTTATTTGATTTCATTTTATTTACTATTTTTGTTAATTTTTTTATTTTAATTAAAAAATACAATAATCCCAAAAGAACGGAAAAATAATCCACAAAAATTTAATAAAAAGTACACTTATTTGAAAGTAATATGAGCGCAATAACAAACTGTATATATTTCTTCGATATACAGGCTACGATTAAGGGATAGTAGCAGCACAAAAAGGAAAAAATTAGCAGCTTAGAACGCAAACGCAACGGAACGTCGCGACGATTAAGATTCAATTGTTTTGCTTCCCCAATTTCTTGCACTTTCGTCTGTTCGATGTATTGCAGCATAAGCTAATTCGTATTTTTATACATACCTTTCATGAACATGAAATGGTATTATATTTTTGGTCCGATGTTTGTAAGTATGAGAAGAAGAAGAGATGGACCCATCAATAAGTACACCGAAATGATCAGGATGACGAGATGAGTTGATTTAGCCATGTCCGTCTGTCTGTCTGTTTGAACGCAAACTAGTCCCTCAGTTTTTGATATATTTGGCTGAAATTTTGTATGCGGCCACTATTTTCTAATATAGGAATCATTTGTCGGAACCAGCAAGATCGGACCGATATTACATATAGCTCCCATACAACCGATTGTTCCGATAAACGGATTTTGGGCTATAACTCCTGTAATTAAAGAGGTAGGAACGTAAAATTTTTTGAGAATTGCTTTTTTTAAATAAGAACTGTCGGTGTTGAAAATCATTGCGATGGGATAAATATTTCACATAGCCCAATACAATCGATTGTTCCGATAAACGGATTTTGGGCTATAACTCCTGTAGTTAAAGAGGTAGGAACGTGAAATTTTGTAAGAATTGCTTATTTCATATAAGAAATATTGATGTTGAAAATAATCGAGATGGGATAAATATTTCACATAGCCCCCATACAATCGATTGTTCCGATAAACGGATTTTGGTAGATAACTCCTGTAATTATATAGGTAGGAACGTGAAATTTCGTAACAATTGCTCTTTTAGAATGTGGAATGTCGATGTTAAAAATCAATGAGATTGGACCAATATAGCACATCGCCCCCATATAATCGATAATTCCGATAATTTCGGTATGAACTAAAGTTAAATTGAAACAGCCTGTACTGGGGATCGAAGAGTGAAAATCGTGACGCTTATTCATGAAAGGTATATAGCCTTCGGCACAGCCGAAGACAGCTTTCCTTACTTGTTTTGTGTACGTATTAGAGAGAAATATTGAGCGAATGAACAATAAAGAAAGAGATGTGCAGATACGCGAAAACTCAATAATCCCTAAAAAAAAGCAAAAATAATACACAAAAATGTTATAAAAAGTACACTTGCTTTGATACAACACATACCCTGAGAGGCAATACAGGGCGCTCTTCTTTTTTGAATGTGTGAGTTGTTAGAGAGTTAAGGTCAATTGTTTATTGTCTCACTTATCTTATTGGGACTTCTCTTATTTTATCAGGATTTTGTTCGATGTCCCAAAACCCTTTGTTTAGAACATAATAGGTTATTTTACTTTTTTTTTTATTTTGTTTACTTATTTTATTGATTACATTTAATTTTACCATTTCGGTTAATTTCGTTTTCTCTTACTTATTTTCCATTTTATTTTACTGTTTTTATTATATTTTATTTCATTTTACTTTTTTATTTTATTTTGTTTGGTTTTATTTTTTTTTTTTGCTTTGTCCTAATTTTGCTCCACTCCCTTAGCTTCAACAACATCAGGTTCAAGTTCCCAGACTCTTTTGCTAAGAAAATTAAATACATAATCCAGTTACACATCTCACAACTAACTAAGAAAGAGATTCTCACGCAAGATCCGGTTACAAGAATACCAATTTCTAAAATTTATTATGTCTGATAGTGTTATGTTGCAACATACGGATGCCACCTCGTGCAACAGGCACCAACGCCAAACAACATAATAATTTTCGAACTTTTGTAACCAAAACCAACAAAAACATGGATAATATTTAATTGTCAGCGAAAAATTTAACGAAAATTCTGTTCAGATTTGCATGCAAAAGTAGACGACGACGACAACAATGCAGAGCAACAAAAACACATGTATCTAGTAGCTAGGTATTGTTTTACACAAACAAATTTTGATATGCACTCCACACTTTTGTTTATACATATGTATGTTAATAAGCACATGTGCGAAATGCCGAAAAGCAAGATGTGCATAGATAAATTGTAGAAAAACTTGAAATAAAATACAATAAAATAAACCAAAAAAACAAAAACAACAAATGAGGAATAAAAACAAAAATTTTAGTGCTGCAACATGCTCATTATTACCTACTAAATTACGCGGGCGATAATTAACAGTAAACATGAATAAAGGCATACATTTAGATACATTGAGGTGGATTGAAAAAAAAAAAAATTTAATTTTGTTTCGTAAGACCTTAGTTTTGCTATCGGTCCTTCCAAGAGCCTAGCTCAACTAAGGAACTTATGACGCGTATGATGCACTTTTTTGTGATTGTATTTTGTGTGTATTTGATTGTTGTTGTAACTCAAATGCAATTGTTGTATTTTTGTTGTAATAAATTTTTCTTTTTACAAACTCATTTCTGGGCTTTCTTTCTATTGCTGTTCCAAATCGCATTTTTCACTCTTTCTGTTAGTGTAGTGTAGTGTAATTGCTCTTGTTGCACTTCTCCTATCAGCCATAACAAATCGGTTTCGCACGTTCACCAATTTGCAATTTGTTTTTTTCGAAGCGCACAAGAGCTGTATCGGTGAGGCAGCCATTTAAAGTACTTTTACAGTGTTAATTCAGACCCTGTAGTCACAGTCTCGTAGTTCTGTACCGGTACACTTTTAGTGTATTTAGAAATCAAAGAAGACATTCTAAGTGTGGATATTGTCCTGGGCTACATAAGATTCATCGTACACTGAACCAAAAACGTAGGTACATGTTTTTTAAAAAAAAAGTTGCATAGAAGTTCAAACTGATATTTCTTAGAGTAAATGAAAAAATTCATAGATTCTAAGAAAATTAGTATACAATTTATGATTTCTGAGGATTTGTTTACATATTTTAAGAACTAGTACTTATATTCTAAAAAATATTCTTAAAATTCTATGAAAAAGTTCTTTGGAGAGGTTTTCATGAACAATTCTAAAAATCCATGTACTTTTTCTTTGGAAACATGAACTTTTTGGTTCAGTGTAGTTTCGAAATATTATTTTATTTAATTAAATTTAGTTTAGTTTGAATTATATTTTTTAAGTTTAATTTATTTTAAAATTTAATTTCATTTATTTTAATTTAATTTAATGCAAATGAATTGAGTTTAAGTAATTTAGTTTAATTTAATTTAATTTAATTTTACTTGCTTTCATTTAGTTTTTTTAATTTATTTAATTTTTTTAAATAATTTTTTTTTAATTTTATTTAATTTTAGTTTTATTTATTTTTATTATTTTTTATTCCTTATTTTAGTTGACTTTAGTTTTTTTCTTTTGATTTTTTTTCATTCCATTTCTTTTCATTTCATTTCATTTTATTTACTTTGTTATAGGTATTCGATTTGATTTTATTCCATTTCATTTTTCTTTTTTGTTTTCCTACGGGGCATGAACTCATAGCCAATGTATGTATGAGTATGAATAGTTTTCTAAGCAGTCGTGTGCTCATGAACATTAATTTGCTGCCGCGGCAAAACAAAAACAACGAAAAAACGCGCCTGCTTTGCTTGCCAATAAAATATACACAAATTCACACTAGCAACTAGAGCAACATAACAGAAAGAATCTAGCATATTGGCGTAGCAATTGTTGCTATCAAGCAGGCATTGTTAATTCGCTATCGCCACATGTTGCTGCTGTTGTGGTTGTTGTTGCAAACTTACATGTGCGTATCAAATCGCACACAAAATGCGGCTGTAAATAAACCCGTTGGCAACATGCAACATATGCGATTTGATATTTACATAATAGGCAAATTTGCTAGTGTGCGTGTGCTTGCACGTTGTTGATTGCAAGTATGTATGCATTTCGATGAATAAGATCCTCTTTGCATATATAACTAAAATGCAGTCAGGTTAGAGTTAACTTTTCTTTTCAAAAGAGTATTAAGGTCAAAAGAAATTTTTTAATATAGCCAATGATGTTATTTCCCAATTCAATGGAAATAGCGTCACGATTGCTTGAAGCGTGTCGACTAAACATCACGCGATTTAAAAAATCTGGGAAATTTTGGAAAAAATTCACTTTGAAAAGAGAAATAACGTCAACATAAGTTTGACAATACAGTCGTTGATTTTATTTCCCAATTTAAATGGAAGTAGCGTTAACTTTGCTTATAGCATGTCGACTAAATATGTTATTTTTTATGTTTTTAATAATTAATTTTGTCTTATTTTATTTTTATTCTTTTTGATTTTATTTGTTCTGTTTTATTTTATTTTATTTACTTTTTATTATTTTATTTAATTCAGTGTTTTTTATTTTCATTTTACTTAATTTTTTTTTTGTATTTTTTTTTTTTTTGGTTTTATTTTATTTTAGTTTATTTTGCTTTTTTTTTAGTTTAAGTATATTTAATTTTTTTTTTATTTTATAAATTTTTTTATTTTGTTTTTATGCTATGTATTTTGATTTATTAAATTTTATATCTAGTTAGTTCTATTTAAGTTTTATATCCTTTTTACCTGATTTTATTTTTTATATTATTTTGCATATAAGTTAGATATATTATTTTATTTAATTTTACTTTGTAATGACTTCACCCCCAAGCTTTTATATACTTACCGTATCCCTTACCTTGAAACATAATTCAACTCTTTTATAAATAGAAAAAAAAAGTGTTGCTTTTATAAGCACCTTGCAACTTCATTGAAGGAGCTTAGGTACATACAAATACCTTTCTCTCTCTTTTATCCCGTGCAGTTCAAGTCCATTACTTTCGTGTATATGCGAACTTAAGGGTTGTTTAACAAAACAGGCCTTAACTATGGACTACTCGGCCACTTACTTTGGTCATTTGCGTGGCAAGGATATTGAATGGACAGTGCGTGTGATTAAATAGGCTTACAAATGCTTAGGCATAGTCTGCTAGCTAATTTGAAGTGTTTGTGAAAGCTAAACTACAAAATAAAGAAAAATTCTAAAAAATACACTTTCACGCCCTTTTACTCACATTTTGTATATCTACAAGTGGGCATTGAAAGTATTGTACGCATTTTTTCCACTTTCGTTCCTCTATCCATTATTGGATATTTGTGTAGGTGTACGGCGCATTTCTATTATTGAAAGGTGATAACATCCTTCTTTATCGTTGGTTAATGTGGTCAATGAAAGTGTTAAATGGGGTTAAAGGAAAGGCATAAAGGTGCACATATATACAACACACCTACATACACTTAATACGCTGTGCCTGACATGGTCTGCTCTGGAACTATGCGTTCGGGTAATTTGTAAGTGACTGTTTGGCCTGTAGTGGGTGGCCGAACAGAAGAAGTTTATGTCAGCGTTTGAGCGCTCATTTATTTGTGTTCTTTATTTATGGATTAAATTTATGTGGAAAATTAGTAGAAAATTGCTAAATTAATTTGAAAGGGTTGTGTAGGTAAACGATAAGGCGGAACTTTGTGAAAGGGGTTATAGAATTCTTTGCTTGGTGTTGTTGCAGATATACGAGTATGTAATACTAGATATCACATTCCGTTATAATACAGTTAAATGTAAGAGTGATTTTTTAGATAGGAAGTATGTATGGACTTTGGAATTTCAAGTAATTGACGCAGCAATTGATAAAAAGAAAAGATTTATAATTTGGTTTGCTTTGATTTAAGTTCATTTAGTTTAATTTGATTTGATTTAATTTAATTTAATTTATTTTAATGTAGTTAAATTTAATTTAATTTATTTTAGTTAATTTGAATTAATCCAATGTAATATTCAATTTAATTCAGTTAATTTAATTTGGATTAACTTAATTTAAATTTAAATCAATTAACATTAAAAACACCACAAATATCGACCTACACAAACTTCTTGTCCATTCATGTATATGGGCGAATTGGCACTGATATGCCGAGCATAAAACATATTTTTAAAATTTTTTGTATGGGAAGGTTTTCGAGATATTGGTAATTTTGTGTTTTTTCAGGTATCACTTTATTCAAAAATTCTTTTCACCAACGTTGCAAAAGCGATATCTCGTTCGAAAGAAAATTAAAATACGCTTCTAACGACGTATAAAATGTAGGGTGGGTCAAACCATCGTTGAGCAAGAGCTGGATTTACGATTTTTGAAAAAATTTTGATTTGAAAATGTTTTTTTCATGCGAAGTCGTAAAAATCCGGAGCTTTTTTTCTAAAATTAATGTGTATAATTACAAACACTTTAAGCGTGATATTACCAAGATCTAGGAAAAACTGTATTTATGGCGATTTTTTTTGTAACTTTCAACATCTATAGCTATAGTTGTTTCATTTTAAATATATAGAAATTGGTGAATAGTGCCTTTTAAAGCTTAAATACATCGGTCTTGGCAACATTATCTTGATTTAGAGACGATGAATACAAAAAACTGCAAGGAGAGATGCTATTTTACGAAATGCAAGGTCGGTAACAGTTCGGACGGCCAGCTCAATAAGAAAAGCTCAATGGGCTGCAAAAGAATGTGGTAGGCCGAAAAATGTGTATTATTTCTATTGTTTCCTTGATTTTTATTCACTTTTTGGAGCCACATCCATTTTTCTTTTAGCTTTTGACAACTAATTTAATTATAGGTTTGTTTATTGAGCTGCTCCAGCTTACGCCAGGTTGATATATTTCACAAAATTGTGTTTAATGAACACTTTCCTTGCCCTAGGTTGCTCTGTCTTTTGTTTTATGAGTATGCTCATATATTTTAAATGGTGAAAAAGTGAAAATTACAAAACTCACTGTTAGAGAATCCAGACCCAGATCGCAAATTTCTGCTCTAGCTTGTTTTGTGAACTAAGTTAGAGCAGAGAAGCAATTGTCAGTCAAGAAAAAATAAATTTGTGAAAACTTAAAAAAAAAAAATAGCTTGCAAGGAAATCAACGCTTTGGTATACGCGTATTTGCATTAATTTAAACAAAACAACCAAATAAATAGAAACTATCGAGATTCAAGTGTTTCATGGCATATCTGCTCTGAGTTGCTCTAAGTTGCTCTATTTTCTATTTTGACAGCTGCCCTTCTCTGCTCTGCTCTAACCTGATATGCAACTTTTTATTCAGTAAACAAACCTTATAGGACTTTTATTTTGCTGAGAATTTTGCGTTTTTGTCACGCAAGACTCAGCTCAAGGCAAATTCAACAAGGTAGAATTGACCACTGAAAAGTTTGCTTTTGTAGGAGTTTTTCCTTCAAAAATATGTAAACAAGCGTATTAACCCTTTGCACCCAAGCACAGTTTTTGTGTTCCATACAATCGTTTTACTGAAAAATTAAACAGCATTTGCTCAGGCCAAAAAATTATCAATACCGCGAAATATGCTAGCCCAAACAGTAACGGACTTTACGTTATAAAAATGGCGAGTATTGAACATTTCTCGATTTCCGCCGATGGCACCATAAGGTTGTCGCCAGAGTGTCGCGAGTTCGAGTTTGTTTATAGTATAAACTTTATACTGAAGTCAAACCAGGGTACCGTCTTGTTTATAGTATAAACTTTATACTGAAGTCAAACCAGGGTACCGTCTTATCAAGGAAAATATGTGTCCGCGAAATGAAATAATCAATTTATAAAAAAAGTACACACTTTTTGGAACCGATTCTGGATTTTAATAGGGTTTCGTTTTTTTTTTTTTAATTAAAATATCGTAACTAGTTTTTGGTTTCGACCTTCGCTGTTGCTGTTGTAAGAGGGACATGACGGACCAAACAGAGTTGTATGGTCTACGTTATCACAGCTGCCGAACCACCTTATGCTATTATTCCGATTGCCGATTTCATCAACCCCGTGTCCGTAGTCGAAATGGATTTTAGTCGCCTCTTGCGACAAGCATTTATTACACCACCCACGGCTAAAAAATGAACCTACATTTTAAACCCGTATAAAGTTTAATCCAGTTTTAGTTTTATTTTATTTTTAAAACTTTTCGGTTTAAAATTAAAACTTTTTGGTTTGAAAATTCAAATTTATTGCTGAAAGCTTATTCAAGATTGAATTTTGCCAACAAAATTTATGTGTGCGATGTAGCTCAGTGGTAGAGCAAACGGGCATGATGCGGGGAGTCTTGGTTCGAATTCCCGCCAACGGACACAAAATTTATTTTATCTTTAAAAAATTGTTAAAACATTTCTGGTTTATAATTGAAACCCGATTTATTTAGCCAATTTTCATGAAAACTGGTCTAGATTGAATTTGAATCCAAATTTGGTTTGGTTATATATGTAGTCCAAAAAAGTTTAAAATTTAGGTTCAAATTTTTAGCCGTGCGGGCATATTCTAAAGTCCTAACCCACAGGGGTAATGAATCGATTTTAATCGCTTACAGATTCGTTTTCGGTCTAAGGTCCAGTTGAAAAAAAGATTAGACCATTCATCTTAGCTAAAATGTGCTAGAGTCTAGCTCCTGCAACGCCATATCGGGCAGTTAATCGGAACAACTCGTCGTTGATAGGCAACCTCCGGGATGTGGCAAACCTCGACGACATGGGGACGGCAGGGAAGTCTGTGCGCTCTCATGTTGGTGGTGCTTCAGATTAATCTGCACAAATCTAAAGTGGCTTCGGCTGCTTTAAGTAGTCGTCTTTCTAAAGGCGACGTGGATGTGGTCCTCATCCAAGAACCCTGGGTCAATAGCTCGAGAATCTGCGGATTGGGGACTAAGGGCTTCAAGCTCATTCGAGCCAGCGAGGAGAGCAAAGTCCGAACGTGTATTTTGGTCAAGTCTGAGTTGAACTCCTTTCTCCTACCTAACTACACCAATGGTGATATTACCGCTATCAGTCTAACGGTCGACAGCACCCGCCTGACGGTGGGTCGGTCTATATGCCCTACGACGCCGAAGAGCCCCCACCACAAACGGAGGTGAAAGACCTGGTGTCAAATTTCTGCACGGGTAATCTTATTATTGGAGTGGACGCTAATGCTCACCATGTCCAATGGGGGAGTTCCGATATCAATGCCAGGGACGAGTCTCTGTTTGATTACCTCTTAACAATCAACCTGGTAATTTGCAATGTGGGTAATGAGCCTACTTTTATCACTAAGACCCGTAGGGAGGTCATAGACCTCACTATCTGTAGTGAAGGCGCTTATGGGTGGGTCAGAAAATGGCGGGTTCTGGAAGAACATTCATTCTCCGACCACCGCTACATAGAAATGGTTTTAGACTTTATTGTAGAACAACCAATCATGAAGCGCAATCCACGTAACACAAATTGGCAGTTACACAATGAAATATTAGACAGAGACCTCACAGTACTGCCCTCACAAGCCCCCTCATCAGTAGAGGAGCTGGAGGATCTTGTTACTACATTTACATCGGCGCTCTCAAATGCTCTAGGACAGGCGTGTCCAGTGCCAAAACCACGCGCTAAACACAGGCCACATTGGTGGTCCTACGATTTGGACTCGTTCCGCAAATCATGCCGGAAACAATTTAACAAGGCCAAGAGCCTCATTGGCACGAATATAAAGCTAAACTTAGGGCCTACAAAAAAGCTCTGAGACAGGCGAAGAGAACTTCGTGGAGAAATTTCTGCACTGGCGTCGAAAAGGTCGACGACACAGCGAGACTTAGACGAGTCCTCTCGAAAAGTCAAACAGCCATCAGCTATTTGCGAAAAACTGACGGATCCTGGACCAGCACGGAAGAGGAAACCCTTGAGCTGCTCTTGAATACACATTTTCGGGGGAATCTGCATGACGCACCACTAGTACCTGCAACAAAACTGGCAGTAAAAATACCCATCACTGAGGAAAGGGTAAGGTGGGCAGTTAACAGCTTTGAACCGTATAAGGCTGCCGGGCCGGACGGGATTATCCCCGCGCAACTTATAAACACGTTGGAGACATCAGCTAAATGGCTGGTATTTCTCTTCACAGCCTGCCTCGCTCTCAACCACATTCCGGGCTCCTGGAGAAGCGCCACGGTAGTGTTTATCCCTAAGGCTGGGAAGGCATCCCACTACGAGCCAAAAGACTACAGACCGATCAGTCTCTCGTCCTTTGTACTCAAAACCTTTGAGAGGATACTAAGCGACTACCTCTCAACGACTATTGATAGCAACCTAATCTCTAGCTATCAGCATGCATACACCAAGGGTAAATCAACAGAAACCGCTCTGCACAGCCTAGTATCTGTTATTGAGAAATGGCTGTGTGAAAAGGACTACTGCCTCGTGGCCTTCCTAGACATTGAGGGGGCTTTCAACAATATAAGCCCGGAGGCTATCAACTCCGCTCTAACTAATCTGGGCGTAGAAAGGCCTCTAACTGGTTTACTTGACCAACTTTTAAGGGGAAGGAAAATAGCTTCTTCACTTGGTACGGTTGAGTTATCACGCTATGTCACAAGGGGAACACCCCAGGGTGGTGATCTTTCCCCGCTTTTATGGAACCTCACAGTCAACTCGTTGCTACGTGACATAAGCTGGGGGGGCGGGAAGATACTGGCATACGCAGACGACTTAGCTATTGCATTCAGAGGCAAGTTCCCACAAACTCTGTGTGACCTGATGCAAGTAGCACTGCGAGAAGTCTCGACGTGGTCCTCTCGCTGCGGACTTAGTATCAACCCGGGGAAAGTGGAACTTGTCCTCTTCACCAACCGGTACAAAATACCGCCACTAAGCCTACCAGAACTAGATGGCACGCGCCTGGGCTTGTCGGATAAGGCCAAGTTTCTAGGCATAGTTCTGGACAGGAAAATGAATTGGAAGGAGAATGTTCTTCAGCGCCAGAAGAAAGCTTGCATCGCTCTTTACACATGCAAAAGAGCCATTGGAAAAAATGGGGGCTCAGCCCTAGAGTATGCAGTTGGATCTACACGGCCATCATTCGTCCAATCATGCTATATGGAGTCGTCGTATGGTGGCCTGCGCTGAGCAAGGCAACATACCTGAATCTGTTGCGGAAAGTCCATAGATCCAATATGAACTGTATAAGCGGTGCGCTAAGGACAACGCCCAACGAAGCCCTCCAGGTCATTCTGGGCATTTTGCCACTTGATCTGGAAGGGTTTCGGTCAGCAGCGGCATCAGCTCTGCGCCTAAGAGAAACCTCCAGCTGGGGTGCGGGTACTATTGGACACTCCAGTATTCTGGAATCTTACAGCTTTCTCCCTCTAAGCACAGATCGTTGTGCGACCACTACAGTCGGTGATAGCTGTTTCAAAATAAACATTCCCAGCAGAGAAGACTGGGAGAGGACGGATTGGTGTCCCGAAACAAATAGTGGCATATACACCGACGGCTCGAAGTTGGACGGCAGAGTTGGAGGAGGGGTTTATTCAAGGGATTTGGACCTTGAGTTCTCCTTCAGACTACCTGATCATTGTAGCGTCTTCCAGGCGGAAGTCTCGGCAATCCTAGACGCCGCGGCCTGGTTAAGCAAACGTGTTATCGGAGAAGATATCGCTATTTTCAGCGATAGCCAAGCGGCCATCAAATCCCTTGGCTCATACACGTTCAACTCTGAACTGACGCTCAGCTGTCGTCGATCTCTTCAGGAGATGGCCCAACAGAACCGCGTAAACCTCATATGGGTCCCGGGACATAGGGAAATTGAGGGAAACTGTAAGGCAGACGAGCTTGCAGGGCAGGGCACGACCAAGCAGGTTCTTCAGGATAAAGAGCGCTTAGGTATGCCGTTTGCCACATGCAAACTAATGCTGAAGGAGCACACACTCCGTCAAGCCAACGAAAGATGGCTGCAATCCCCAGGGTGTCGGATATCGAAACAAACCTGGCCAAAATGGGATCTTAAAAGGTCTAGACGCATTTATGCCCTAACTAGGAGGGAAATCTGCATATTGATAGGGGTATTAACCGGTCACTGCCTCATTGGTAGGCATGCAGAAAGGCTAGGTGTGCCCTACCGACGATGCTGCAGGAGTTGCAAAGATGATGAGGAGGAGGAAACAGTGGAACACCTCATCTGCAACTGTCCGGCTTTAAGCGGCGCGAGAACGCGCTTTTTGGGAGTTCCGTTCCTGGATAGCCTAAGCCAGATCGCGGAACTGGACATAAAGGACTTGATGGCCTTCATAAAGTCATCTAAGTGGTTCGAGGAGGAGTAACGGTATCGGTTTAGGAGTGTCAGCCCCGAGATTCTGCTATGTGGAAAATCCCAACAACTGAGGGATTTTCCATTTGGCTGGGCCCGGGACTGACTTTCCTTGTGTTGGTGGTATCACAACGGGCCTTTCAAAACTGGCCTAAGTGTGCCTCTGCGACAGCCACTTGAACCTAACCTAACTTAATCTGAACTCTAAACTCTATTTAAACGTGCAAGGAACTGAGGCAAGCGGTTTTGTATTTATATGAAACAATTTGCTATTTCTTCACACTATTAAAAAAAATTTGAAAATCTTAAGCAGAACGGGTTAATATTTTTTTTTCATTTGACGGGAAAACTCGTACAGAAAAGAGAGAACTGTCAAGTTCACTATTACCTTGTTTAATATACTTTGACTCAGCTGCTTTCGTCTATCGCTCTCATCGTCTTACATATTACAAACAGGCGAACGATTCGTCTCTGAGACGAAACGAACGTTCGTTTCGCAATAGATAATGAAGCCCTTAATTACCGATATCTCGAAAACCTGCTCATGCAAAAATTTTTGAAAATATGTTCACAGCTCTTCATGTAAGTGCCAATTTAACCATATGCTTAAATTTCTTGGTATTTTTTGGCTGTAAACTAGTGTTATTCATACAAAATGAGTTGACGTTAGTTCGAACTAGTAATTTGCATATTTATTACATTATTAAAATTTCAACGGTCAGTCACTCTGCCAAAAACTACACTGAAACATATCGACCATTGGTCAGTATCTATTGACTTGTAAAAAGTGGTAACAAAAAAATAACGACGTAGTAGGAAGTCAAATTAAAATGGTGAGAATTTTGAATGCAGGTGGATGAGGGTGAAGTTGACTGACTTTATATAAAAAGGCGAATGTGTATTATTTGGATGATGGATGTACGTATGTACATATTTATGTAATTTTTTGTATATGTTTCTGCCGTGGTAAATAAGAATATATAAATTTAGATTAATAACCACGAATATGCAATACATATAAACATAGGTATGTAGAAACATGTTCTAGTTAATAGCTTTTTGCAACCATATGCATTAACAAGCTGGTGTATGCGTGTTTCTTTAATTTATGTATTTTATAGCCTAAAATTAATACCAAAAGGCATTCGGTAATGATACGTTATTAGACCCTAAATATATATTTTGTATATTTATGACGTAAAATGTGGCAAATAACTTGCTATTGCTCTTGTTGTATTTTAGCTCTGGATCCGTAATAAGTATATCATGTGATATATATATTGCCTCACATCAATACTGATTTTCAAATGAAATAAAAATATAAGCAGTCTTTATATCAAGTGACATCACATCGTATGAAATTCTCGTATTGCATATTCATCATTCTTTATAATATTGTACGAAAGAATCCCATTTATTGCGCATCAGATCACATGACATGGAGCAAAAATTAGATCACGATTAACAGTGCGAAAATCATAATTAATTATTTTATAAAGCGATCACATCACAGAATTTGAAATCTTACGTAAAAATAAAATAGCACTGCAAAATCAGACATAAGATAACATTTTGTGATATGACATCATGTTATTGACGTGACATCACATCAAGGATTTCAATGTAACATATGATGTTCTTTGAGATCTCATCACATTATAAAGAACTAGTTAGTCTAATAAAACATCATTTAATATCACATCATTTAACAATCACATCATAAAATACACTTAAAAATAATTAAATGAAATTAACATGATATTAAGTCACATCAAATCACCACATGACCAATCAGATCACATATCACATATCTTTATATCGCCTCGAGTAGTACAATGAACTCTTTAATGAAATTCTATCAAATTAAAATAAAAGAGAAATAAAACAACATAAAATAAAATAAAATAGATTTAAGTAACAGTTTACTAAAAACACTAGACGAGAGTGACTCATATTTAGTATTCAAACCATTGCGATGATGGCCAGAACTTTCCACCTAAAAGTCTACATACATGTCTACTGAGTATTCGTGTACGCCTAGTGTTATGCAAATCAAACGACACCCAATGGCAAAATAACTACAAATAAATAGCTTAGTCAGTCGATTATTTGGAATTCATATGTAAGTATGCGTGAATAGACCAAGTAAACATAGGCACATCAATCATTTGTACAAACGTATTAATCGTGAATACTACCTAAAGGTAAACTCGTATTTTTTTGTATGGCTTAACGAATTTCGGTGGGGGAAATGACGATAAAAACACACCGTCTAAATACAGTTGTTGACCGATGACTTCTGGTATTGACCGCAGAGGGTTGGCTATTGATAGTGTTTTAAGTTTATGTAAATGTTGGTATAATATAAATGTTTATATATTTGTATAAATTAGTACCTAAATAATTTTTAGGGCGTTTATAGCACACCAATACGAAACTTTTAGAATGTATGTATTTGTAAAAATTTATGCGGAAACAAACATTGTATGTGCAGCTATCATTACTAGTCTTATCGAGGTTTTTTTTTACGTATGTAAATTTATTTGTTAGGTAAAACACAAATATATATATGCTATAAACCGCCATGGTTTATTTTCATTATGTTTAAGCAACTTACACTTACAGGGATTGGGGTATCGGGTTCGACGTCTCCCTCGCAATTTAGCAGTGAGGAGAAATGCTCTCTCCATAATTTAAGTACACTCTGTATGTCGGTTACTAGGTCGCCATTATTGTCCTTACAGGAGCTTTCCCCGGTCTTAAAACCTTCCGTCATCCGCCGGATCTTTTCATAGAATTTTCGGGCATCATTCCTGTCAGCCAGCATCTCAAGCTCCTCACACTCACGCCTTTCGGCCTCACTTTTCTTTTTTCTGAAAAGGCGTCTCTCTTCCTTCTTTGCCTCACGATATTGTTGCCATACACTGCGGGTTGCGCCCATTCGCAACGTGTCCATGTAGGCAGCCTCCTTTTTTTCGAGGCAGTTTTGCATTCCTTATCGTACCAGTTGTTCTTGCGGGCTCGCTGGAACCCTATAGTGGCCTCAGCGGCGGTACGCAATGAGTGAGATATATGCTTCCATTGCTCGGTTACATCGTTAGGTCGAGCATTGCCCTCTGCTAGCAGGTGTGAGAGTCGAGTGGTGAAATTATCAGCTGTCTGTGTCATGCGCAGCTTCTCGACGTCAAACTTTCCTTCCCTTACTGTGCGCACTTTCTTCGTTGCACAGAGGCGTGTGCGTATCTTGGCTGCGACAAGATAATGATCCGAGTCGATATTGGGACCACGCAGTGTACGCCGTCCAGAACGGCGGAGCTATGTCTGCCGTCAATCATGACATGACCAATCTGGTTTCTTGTTCTTTGATCAGGGGACAGCCAGGTGGCTTGGTGTATTCGTTTATGCTGGAACCTAGTACTACTGATGACCATATTGCGAGCAGCGGCGAAGTCAATCAACCTAGTGCCGTTGGGTGATGTTATGTCGTGGAGACTAAATTTTCCAATTGTAGGACCAAAGACTCCTTCCTTGCCCACCTTGGCATTAAAGTCGCCGAGCACGACTTTGATATCATGTTGGGGGCAGCGATCATAAGTTTGTTCAAGTTTATCGTAGAAGGAGTCCTTCTCTGCGTCGTCCGTCTCCTCAGTCGGCGCATAGGCGCAGATAAATGTTATGTTGAAAAACCTCGCCTTGATGCGGATCGCAGCGAGAAGCTCGTCCACAGGAGTGAACGCTAATTCCCACCACGAATTCTACACCACGCGCTTTGCCGCGTGTCTGGCCACTGTAGTATACGTCACAAGGTCCGATGGTCGTCTTTCCTTGTCCCGTCCATCGCATTTCCTGCAGGGCGGTGATGTCAACCTTTTCTTTCACGAGGACATCAACCAGTCGGGCAGCGGTACCATCCCTTGAAAGGGTCCGGACATTCCAGGTACATGCCCTAATATCCTTCCCGTAGTCCTTGTTTCGTTTTGCCGGGTCGTCAACATTAAAGGGGGTTCTCATCCGAGGCCATTCTTTGCTTTTAATTGGAATAAAGTTTTTACGTGGCGGGTCCCAAACCCAGCGCACAACCCGTCTCCGGGATTTTGATAAAAATATTCACACATTTATATAGCGAGCCGCTTGCTACAAGACAAACACCCGCTTGCAGCCGCACCATGTGGTGAACATACCCTGCGAAAAAGACCTCGGTGAGCCCTTAAACCAAGTATGTTAGAGTGGCCCCACCGGGGCTCCCTCTCTTTCTGCCGCGAGCCTAGGTAGCTCCCGTTGCCCAGAGTGCACGAACGAGGACGCAAGAGTCGGGATTGAGCAAGGTCACTTAGCAACCACACTCCATTACACTCCTAGTTGAGAAAAAAAAAAAAAAAACTAATGGCGGCGATATACCAACAGGTTATCATAACCTCTAACGAGATTTTTAGCCGAGCCTCTCTTTCCAACTTGTGGTGTGCGGCTTTTCAGTTTTCCTACAAGTTGGCGGGACATACAGTTTTTTGCCGACTCCGAACGGCACTTGCAAAGCAAATGAATTTTTTGCTGAGAAGCTTCTCATGGCAGAAATACCCCGGAGAGTTTGCCAAACTACTGCCCACCCCGTTTAGAAAAATTCTTTTTCTAAATAATTTTTGATGTTACTTTTGCCGGGCATCGAACCGCCACGACTTGGTGTAGAAGGCCGAACACTTAACCGCTACACCACGGCGGCCGCCAAGGTTGAAAATTGGGTCAGGTAAAAGTCGATTTCTCATGAGGCCGATTCAGCCATGGTTCCGGTTTGTGGATTAATACCCTCGTCCACCTTCCAGCAGCACTGCTGCTCCATTGTAGTTGCCACCGCCGGATCGATTCACCACGCGCATGCGTTGCAGCAATGTCAACGTACCTCTGCACGAGTGTCATACATAATTTTTCTTTCTTCAGCGAGGAGATATATCGGTATCGTCTCCGCAATGACCAGAACAACATCTGCGGAGACCGTGCGGTATGCTGAGTCGATTCTCAGGGCCCCTCTGCGTTGAACCGCGGTGATAGCGGCCTGGTACTTCCGAAATTTCATTGCATTCGCCCAGACTTCTGCACCGTGCGACAATATAGAATCTGAGGTGGATGCCAGGATTCCTTTGCATGGCTTTTGTCCACCTGTGTTTGCCATTAGCCGACTCAGACTTGCGATGGTTTTCACAGCTTTCTCGAAGGAGCTTCTTAAATGCTTCGAGAAGGTCAGCTTGTTGTCCAACTTTACCCCTAGATATTTCGTAGAGCGACGCGTTTCTATCTGTTGATCCCCAACAGTAGTGTTACCTTTCACCTTTCTTTGGCCTTGCGTCTAACGCTAACTGGTGAAGCCTGGGTTCAAACATAGTGTAGAAAAAGCGAAAGACCTACCTACTTAGTAACTAGTTTGTTTGAGAAAAAACTATGTATATGTATTGCCAGATCATAAAAATTGAGATTATCGATATCTACAACCTTTCATAGGAAATGAGCTCCCTCCCAGAGAAGTCTAGGTGCATTTAATGACACCCCAATGCATTTCCATACGATAGTATTCATATGATAATTTTCAATACTTTTTTTCTTATTTTTTATTCTTTTCCTGACAGCTGAGTTTAATAGATTGGTTTTTCGTATTCATTAGCATTTTATTACCGCGCCATTAACGCTTTCAGTGCCACAAAATGTGTGTACACAACTTAACATTGCATAACCAATAGTTTTTGGCCAACTTTTATTGAGGGTGGGCCCAAATGTTGTTAAAAGCGTACATTCGATAAAATATTATATAGCTTGCAGGTGAGGTCAAGTGTGTTTGTACAAAGTCTTGTTTTTTTATTCCATTAAGCACATGACAAAGAAGGTCAACTAGCTGTTGGCTACTTAAGGTGACTAAATAACGGTGGTTGTTAGTATTAGCATGCGAGTTGTTGTTACTGTTACTATTTTTATAGCGCTCAACGGCAATCGATTGTTGCTCACACGCTCGCATTTCATTCGAAATATATGTATTTATCATACTTGATTATATCGACGACGCGACTGGCGGTCCCATGGGCCAAATATAGACCTAACTGACTGACTGAAAATGTAACATGACTGGTTAATTTTTCGACTTTTCATAGAACGTGTGTGTGTGCGGCCATTTGACTTTTATAAATTACTACAGTAACTACAACGCCATATATTTCTTCCATTACACTTATTATAATGCTGATGGCTATTGATGAGCTGACCGCAAATTCTTTGCAAACCTGAGGTAAAATATTATTTTTATTTTAATCGCACATCACCACTAAACCAGAACTTAACAGGTGATGCCACACAATATGATATTAGATCATAAACTGATCAATAACCTCATGAGATATATAGTCACTACATCGAATACCTTTAACTCGTAGATACTAAAACACAATGTAAGAGATTACGCTATATTTAATCAAATCATCTCATATCACAACACGTGAATATTGCGTTCTTATTAAAAATCTGCTTATATTCTGTTAAATGACATCACATCAAATCATTGCGAGTAAGAAAAGACACAATTATCAGCCACATCATGCCATATCAGATCACGTATTAGCAATGGCTTGATTTTTTGAGGAGCTTCATACGAATACGTTATTATTGCGCTCTTATCAGAAAAAACTAACCATAGTTTGTGAAATGACACCACATCACATTCTTGCGAGTCATATAATCACATTAGGAGTTTAAGCGCTCTAACTTAGAAATCTTTACAATGATTTAATCTTAGTCCACGTATTATCACGTCAAGTAAGTCAATATCAAGTTATTTCCCATCAAATCACATCATATTTATAGTCTTAAATCATTTCAGATTACATTCTATTATGGCAACAAAATCTGTCAATATTAAAGACAGACAATGATACAAAATTCAGCTAGTATCATATTACATCATATAATAAAATATCACACCTTTGATATCATCCTTAATATCATATGGGAGACCATAGGCAACTGAGAAAAGAAACAGTTTAGACAGCATTGGCTTGACATCCTAGGACAGAGGCAGGCCAAACACTTTTTAGAACTGTCACAAGGAGCATCGGCCAGGCTCATTAATTTAAGGAGGGGGATCTAAGAACCCTTACTGGGTATTATAAAGGATATTGCAGTCTTCGTTATTACCTGAGTAAGATGAATCTGCGAGACACAACAATGTATCGGTTTTGCGAACTGCACGATGAAACGCCAGGCTATATTCTCTGCGAATGCATTGCGTTAGCAATAATTAGAGTTTGCTACCTAGGAGGTGTGACTCTCAATCCCTTCGCGATATGGGATAAAAAACCTGAGGAAGTGCTCAAATTTATAAAAAGCCTCCGGATAGGACAATAAACTGAAAGGTCATATACAATAGATCGTGAAAATGGTCGCGGTGTAAGAAGACCTCATAATAATAATAATAATATCATCCCATAATATAATAATGTGTTAAAAAAGATTGCTATTGGACATACTTAGACTCTCTCTATATGATTTTTTAGTGCAGGAAAAACTATAAGCTACCGACATATGATAGTTGTTCCACATCACATCACATGTCATCCTGTATTACATCGTTTAAAAAATACATATCATCTCAGCAGACTATCGGGGCATCACCACATATTGAAATCATCAAATACCTATTAAGAACCTTGCCAGATGATATTTGTTCCACATCACACATAAATCACATCACATTATACATTACATCATATCATGGGAATCCGTACGATAAGTCGAAAAAAAATGTCGAAACTGAAATGACCGATGTGCTAAAATCCTACTTTTACAGAAAGCATTTTTGACCGAAATAAAAAATGTCGAAAAATTGAAAATGACCGAAAAAGGTCGAATTTTTTCCAGAAAATCAAGTCGGGTCTGGTACGATATGTCGAAAAAGGGTCTGGCACGATATGTCGAAAAAAAGGGGTCTGGTACGATATGTCGAAAAAAAAGAAGTCGAAACTAAAAATGTCGAAAAAAAATGTCGAAAAAAAATTTGTCGAAAACACAAAAGGTCGAAAAAAAAAATTTCTCGAAAAAAAATGTCGAATGAAAAAGTGTCGAAAAAAAAATATATAAGATGTAGAAACGCGCGAATTTTACACATCATTCATTACATTGTTTCTACATCTTATATATTAATGTTGAGTATTATTTTTCTAGTGTTTTGCAATAGCTCTTGCAAGCAAATATAAAACCTGACGGTAAAGTTATAAGCACAAACTCTTAAGCTCTTCTCAATATAATTAACAACAACCTCTCAGAAACGAATCTCCGGTTTAAAGATGTCAGAAAAATTTTGATTTTTGGCGACTTTTATAGTCACGTAAATATTTGATGTATCGATGTTTCTATAAAAATTGCGAAATTTTGAACGTTTAAACAAAAGTAAATTGGACCAACATCTTTTCCTTGTTCAAAAATATGCACGTAATTAGAAAAATATACACATATTAGAAAACTAACCAAGTCGAAGCATCGATGTACATATATAGCGAAACAAATGTACATAGACTTCGCATCAAAGACACATCGATTTATTTTTGCCATTGGTGACTCCAGCATAGTTTATCTCAATAAAATAACGGTAACTTTCTCGAAATGATCATAACCAAATGATTAGTGTTATGCTTTTAATAAGTATAAATTATAAGTTATTCTCAATCGTAATTTTTACATGTGCAGTTTGTAGCCCGAAAATGTCTGAGAATATTTCTGTTGTTACCTCTAACAAGGGGAAAAGTTGAATAGGCTTTGTATTGGAAAATGGTTGAAAAGTTCTTGATAAGAGGTAAGAAAGTGATAAATAATTGTATACTATCATAAAACACGTTGTTAAACCCAAATTTCCGAAGTTTTACATTAAGCATCCAAATTTCGACCTTTTTCGGTCATTTGCATTTTTTCGACATTTTTTTTTTTTTGGTCAAAAATCTCTTCGGTATTTTAAAAGTTTTTTAAATTCGGTCTTGGAAATTCGACATTTTTTTCGACATATCGTACGGGACCCGATGTCTAAAATTCGCGCGAATTTTACACATCATTTATTAAATTAATTCGATATTTTTTCGTTCGGCCTTTATTTTTTCGACATTTTTTTTTTCGACATTTTTCGTTTTCGACATTTTTTTTCGACATTTTATTTTCGACATTTTGAGTTTCGACATTTTTTTTCGACTTTTCGTACCAGACCCCATATCATGAATATATATCATCAAGTCACATATTAAAATCATTAAATGCGTACTCGTTATACTTAAAGCAAAGTTCCATGTTCCCGGAATCAGGAGTTGGAAGAACATCAAAAACATTTTTCATAGCTCTGGGACTTAGCTAAAATTTTAAAAATTTTACAGTTGAAAATTGAACAAACATTGGTTATGCAAAGGCATATGTACATATGTAATATTTATTTTGACTTAATAAATACAATTTTATTTATGTGTATTTGACCTCTTTGACCATTTGACTGACATATGACATTATTTCACCGTTAACTGTTAACTTTGTTTAGTCACGAATTCCAATTAATTTTAGCTTGGTTATTTAACGAGGAAAACGCATACAAAAATTGTATTTAAATAAAATATAGCAAAATGCATTACGAATGACCTGAAAAGTAAGTACTAATTAAAGGTTTCGTGTTACCATAATATGAAGGGAGGGTTGTGAAATTAGATTAATATCTCCCGTGTGTATTTTTGTTATTTATTTTGGAAAACAAAGAAGGTGAAGCTATATTTAGTTATATACGAGTATGAATACATATGTGTAGAATTAAATTTCGTTATCTACTTTTTATTGAATTCATAGTTTTTAGCAGAGGCCTGAACATGGTCTTCCAGAAACTTCTGGCCTAGATCAAATTCAGTTTTTGAAATCATATTCGCTACACCAAAGACTTATTCTAATCAAAAGAAAAAATAAAAATAAAAAAAGGTTCCCAAAAAAATTCGTTCGTGATTGATTTGATTGTTCCATTGAGTGACTAAGAGTTGTGTAACTGATGATTGATTGACTTGTCTCAAGCGAAAGCTAGCGAGGGGAGCAATATATGAAGCAGAGAAAAATGGTGATAATGTTCGCAGGTTTGAACTATAGCCCAAACAAGTATGAGGGTGAGAAATGTTAAAAAGTAGCAGAAAAAATATTTTCCACTTTTTTCTGAAAACGAAAATAAAGTCATATAAATATAAAAATTTGCATATGTCTATATAAATATACAAGCATACATTGAAACAGATAAAAACTCAGCATGTGGATAATCCCACATGAAATATTTGTTTCTACATAAATTCGATAAATAGTAAATTACATTGTTTTTTTCTTCGTTTGTACTTTCCATACATTTCATCATTTTAAAAAACTTTTTCTGTGGTAGCCGGAAATCTTGTCGACACGATAGCATATCGGCGCAAAGTTGTGCTCTAAGAAGAAAAAAACGTTCAAAATAATGTTAATTTCCATCTGACAGCGTATGTCAAATTGACGACATGCAATTTTTAATAAAATAACACTCCAATTGGGGTGTCATGCTTTTTGAGGGTTAAGCTTATTTTGCGAAAGTACAGAAAGAAAGCTGTTTGTTACATTGTAGTTAATTGAACTTGGAGTAATTTAAATGTGTGTAGAATATTTTTTTGTATAATGTAATGAAGTTGTATAAAAAATTATAAGTACGAATTTGACTTTGTCCTACTGAGCAGAACGTTTTTTACCTTTTAAGAATGTGGAAATTCGTAATACAGAAGTTTTTGTTTTACACCGTCGAATTTTCTGTTCATGGCACCTCATATAGGCTTAAAAACCTTTCCAGGGGCTTTTCTCTCGAATGCTCCCAGGGGCTACTATACGTATATGTATATTCAATTAGGAAAATCCACATCGTTCGCGCTCCGGAATGCGTTCACCAATACATATGATGGTACTGTAGATAAGCCGACCGGGCTTCATGGTTTTATTCAGAAACATGTACAGATCTTTTTGGGTACCATTTCGGGATTTTTTCTTTTTTATTTTGAAACTTTTTCGGGATCATTTCGGGATGGTTTTCTAGACTTTTCATTTCGGGGTTTTTCAGGATCGTTTTTAAATAATTTCTGATTTTTTCGCCATCATATCGAGACTTTTACCGGTTTGTTTCCGGGTAATTTCGGTATCGTTTTCGGTATCAATTTGGAACTTTTTAGGGGATGTTTTCGGTCTATTTCGGACGGGATGGTTTTCGTGGTCATTTTGGGACCATTTAGGGATAATTTTGGGACTTTTTCGTGATTGTTTTCGGGTTATTTCGGAATTGTTTTAGGTTCATATTGCGACTTTTTCGGAATTGTTTTCGGATCATTTCGGGATTGTTTTCGGCGTAATGTGGGACCTCTTAGGGATAATTTTGGTAATTTTTAGATTTTGCTTCCGGAACATTTTGGAATTCTTTTGGTTCATTTTGCGACTTTTTCGGAATTGATTACGGATTATTTTAGAACTATTTTTGGAATAATTTCGGAACTTTTTTGGATTTGTTTACCGATAGTTTTGGGATTTTTTGGTTCCTTTTGCGACTTTTCGGAATTGTTTTCGGATCATTACCATTTCGGAACAGTTTTAGGAATTTTGTTGACTTTTTCGGAACCCTTGAAAGATTGCTTTCAAGTCATTTTATGATTGTTTTCGGGGTCATTGGGGACTATTTTCGGATCGTTTCCGTGTATTTTTTAACAATACTAAAAAACTGCAGTGGCTTCTTTCTAAGCCTTGTCCACAAGGACCTCCTTCGCTTGTACGACTTCAAGAGGCGATAAACGCCGAGTGTTTCGTTTCCCAGAATGTTATTTTGCTTGACATCAAGATAAGAGAAGCAATATATTCACTAGGCATCTCCAAGGTCCTCTATGTGCGCTGACTAGCCGTAATCGTTATTATCATTGCCGAGGGCTCTTTACCTGTCAGAGAAAATGTCTTTCCTATTTTCAGTTAAGTCACACAGTAGTCCCCATAAGTAGAGTTACTACCATGGGTTCCCCCTTAAACTTATTAAATTATTTTTTTTCCATATCCGCCGTTATATCGAAAACGACTTGACATATTTCTATGATATTTTGGAGAAACAACAGATATATTGCCAAGACCAGCAGCGCATAAGGCATGTAGGGAAGTTAAAAATGTATTACAAATAGTTTACAAAATAGTGGTCACAGCACATCAGCCAAATGAAAACAGAATAATATTAGTTAATGACAGTGATGACATTTCGTTATTTATATACGTAACTGTTGATTTCGAAAATAAAAAAATGAAATTGCGTGCGTACCATATATGTATGGAGACACGAGAAGCTGGGGGAAAATAAATTTTAATTGTATTCAAGTAAATAATCGAAAAAAAATATGTGTATATGTGAATGTATAAGGTACAGTAAATTGGTACTATAACAAGTCACACAATAACTTTAATCATAAGAAATAAGTAGAAGAAAAAGAAAAGTCGAAGAAAATGGAAAATCATAAAAAACACAAATAAATAAATTAAATTTTAATTAAAAAACAATGCGTTCATAAAAGTTTAAAACTAACGCACGCCCTGCAACCCTCCTCAATTTTAAATATGTATGTAAGTTTGTTTGTTTGCATGTTTGATTGTGTAAGTTATATAGTTCGATGTTTTGCGTAAAAAAATTTCCCACAGCTTTGTGGCTAAAGCAAATACTTGTACACGCAGCTGTCAGCTTAGGAAGGCGCAACTACTTACTCGAGTTACTTCATTTCATTAAAACTTACACATTAACTTAGTAAGGTTCGTATGGACATTACACCATTTAAGAAAAAGCGTAAACTCCGTTCACCGAGGAAGAACCGCAATGATTTTTCTTGTTATTTCTTGACAGCAATACTACATCCGCTATTCACCTTAAGAACACTTTTTCCCTTCTCTCCTTACAAACAGTAAACCCTGTTGCTGAATGTAAATTTTTCGAAACGGTCTAACGTAGATATGTCTTCATACAATTTTCTCACTTAGCTAACAGTCTTGAAATAGCGGTTACTTTTCTATACACTTTTTTGGGAAATTATTTTATATTTCACAAGCAGTTGTTTGTTTTTTTTCGGTTATTATTGTTGTTGTTGCGCATATTGTCGTCTTAGCGGTTGCGAAGACATTGCCCAATCTAAAATAATAAAAAACCAAAATTTACTGTAAATTTTTGATGATGAGAAACGCTAACGGAAATCCATGCCTTCAACTTGGGCGTGTGTAAGAAGGCTGCGACAATAAACAATCGGAAGTAAAAACAGGTAAGGAAAGCTGTCTTCGGCTGTGCCAAAGGCTAAATACCTTTCATGAATAAGCGTCATGATTTTCACTGTTTGATCCCAGTGCAGCCTGTGTGAATTTAACTTTAGCTCATACCGAAATTATAGGAACTATCGATTATATGGGGGCGATGTGTTATATTGGTCCAATCTCATTGATTTTTAACATCGACATTCCACATTCTAAAATAGCAACAGTTACGAAATTTCACGTTCCTACCGATATAATTACATGAGTTATCTACCAAAATCCGTTTATCGGAACAATCGATTGTATGGGGGCTATGTGAAATATTTATCCCATGTCAATGATTTTCAACATCGATATTTTCATATAAAAATATATAAAAATAGCGATGCTTCCAAAATTTCACGTTCCTACGTATTTAATTACAGGAGTTATAGCCCAAAATCCACTTATCGGAATAATCGATTGTATGGGAGCTATGTGAAATATTTATCCCATCTCAATGATTTTCAACATCGATATTTTAGAAATAAAAATAGCGATACTTCCAAAATTTCACGTTCCTACCTACATAATTACAGGAGTTATCTACCAAAATCCGTTTATCGGAACAATCGATTGTATGGGAGCTATGTGAAATATTTATCCCATCTCAATGATTTTCAACATCGATATTTCACATATAAAAATAGCGATGCTTCCAAAATTTCACGTTCCTACCTACATAATTACAGGACTTATCTACCAAAAACCGTTTATCGGAATAATCGATTGTATGGGGGCTATGTGAAATATTTCTTCAATCTCGATGATTTTCAACTCCGATATTTCAAATATAAAAATAGCGATGCTTCCAAAATTTCACGTTCCTACCTACATAATTACAGGAGTTATCTACCAAAATCCGTTTATCGGAACAATCGATTGTATGGGAGCTATGTGAAATATTTATCCCATCTCAATGATTTTCAACATCGATATTTCACATATAAAAATAGCGATGCTTCCAAAATTTCACGTTCCTACCTACATAATTACAGGAGTTATCTACCAAAATCCGTTTATCGGAATAATCGATTGTATGGGGGCTATGTGAAATATTTCTCCAATCTCGATGATTTTCAACTCCGATATTTCACATATAAAAATAGCGATGCTTCCAAAATTTCACGTTCCTACCTACATAATTACAGGAGTTATCTACCAAAATCCGTTTATCGGAACAATCGATTGTATGGGGGCTATGTGAAATATTTATCCAATCGCGATGATTTTCAACATCGATATTTCACATATAAAAATAGCAATGCTTCCAAAATTTCACGTTCCTACGTGTTTAATTACAGGAGTTATAGCCAAAAATCCGTTTATCGGAATAATCGGTTGTAGAGCTATATGTAATATCGGTCCGATCTTGCTGGTTCCGACAAATGATTCCTATATTGGAAAATGGCGGCGGCATACCAAATTTCAGCCAAATATCTCAAAAACTGAGGGACTAGTTTGCGTTCAAACAGACAGACGGACAGACGGACATGGCTAAATCAACTCATCTCGTCATCCTGATCAATTCGGTATACTTATTGAGGGGTCTATCTCTTCTTCTTCTCATATTTACAAACATCGGACCAAAGTTATAATACCATTTCATGTTCATGAAAGGTATAATTATAAGGCTGGTAAAACAAAATAAAATAAAATAAAATAAAACAAAATAAAATAAAATAAAATAAAATAAAATAAAATAAAATAAAATAAAATAAAATAAAATAAAATAAAATAAAATAAAATAAAATAAAATAAAATAAAATAAAATAAAATAAAATAAAATAAAATAAAATAAAATAAAATAAAATAAAATAAAATAAAATAAAATAAAATAAAATAAAATAAAATAAAATAAAATAAAATAAAATAAAATAAAATAAAATAAAATAAAATAAAATAAAATAAAATAAAATAAAATAAAATAAAATAAAATAAAATAAAATAAAATAAAATAAAATAAAATAAAATAAAATAAAATAAAATAAAATGAAATAAAATAAAATAAAATAAAATAAAATAAAATAAAATAAAATAAAATAAAATAAAATAAAATAAAATAAAATAAAATAAAATAAAATAAAATAAAATAAAATAAAATAAAATAAAATAAAATAAAATAAAATAAAATAAAATAAAGTAAAATAAAATAAAATAAAATAAAATAAAATAAAATAAAAATAAAATAAAACAAAAATACATTAAATCAAAATAAAATGAATGTGTTTTTTTTTGGAAAAATTTACCCACGCGCTGCAGGAACCATACAAGCCGACATATCGCACCCTAAATCAAAAACCGTCACAACTCAACATTTTTTTAGGTGGCTTTCTTGACATAGATCGTCTAATAAAAAGTAGTGTACCCAGTACATACAACTTTTTTTGAAGTTAGGTTAGGTTAGGTTCAAGTGGCTACCGTAGAGGCACACCTAGGCCAGTATTAAAAGGCCCGTTGTGATACCACCAACACTAGGAAAGTCAGTTCCGGGACCCTGCCATATGGAAAATCCCGGTATTAGCGGAATCCCGGGACTGACGTTCCTATACCGACACCGTTACTCCTCCTCGAACCATTTAGATGACTTGATGAAGGCCATCAGGTCCTTTATGTCCAGCTCCGTGACCTGGCGTAGGCTAACCAGGAAGGGAACTCCCAAAAAGCGCATTCTCGCGCCACTTAAAGCCGGGCAGTTGCAGATGAGGTGCTCCACCGTTTCCTCCTCCTCATCATCCTTACAACTCCTACAGCATTGTCGGTAGGGCACACCAAGTCTTTCTGCGTGCCTACCAATGAGGCAGTGCCCAGTCAATACGCCTATTAATATGGAGATTTCTCTTCTCCTTAGGGCATAAATTTGTCTTGATCTTTTATGATCCCATTTCGGCCAGGTTTCTTTGGATATCCGGCATCCTGGAGATTGCAGCCATCTTTCGTTGGCTTGGCGGAGTGTGTACTCCTTCAGCATAAGCTTGCATGTGGCAAACGGCATACCTAAGCGCTCTTTATCGCGAAGAACCTGCTTGGTCGTGCCCTGCCTCGCAAGTTCGTCTGCCCTACAATTTCCCTCAATGTCCCTATGCCCCGGGACCCATGTGAGGTTCACGCGATTCTGTTGGGCCATCTCTTGTAGAGATCGACGACAGCTGAGCGTCAGTTCAGAGTTGAACGAATAAGAGCCAAGGGATTTGATGGCCGCCTGGCTGTCGCTGAATATAAAAATGTCGTGTCCGATAGTGTGTTGGCCTATCCAAGTTGAAGTTAACTTCTTAGAAAAAAATTTGAGAAAATGGATGACGATGAAACGGAAGGTATGGCACGAATTTCAGGCGTATGTTGCAGACTTTCAGGCGTAGGCGTTTTTCTTATATCTCGGGAACCGCTCAACAGATTTGATTAAAATTTGACATTATAGTTAGTATGATTCATTCTAAGATTATATGCGTGGTTGTTGCCACTTGGCCCAGTCTAATATACATACATACATAGATACCTGCCAATAAATGTTACTTTATTTTGTCTTATATAACAATGGCCAGACTTTTTTTTTCTTTGCCATTGGGCAACACGAAAAAAAAACCGGGACGAGATAGCATTTTTCAGGTAGATCTCAATGAGATAAGAAGAACTGCGTACAAGAAATTTGTCGGACACCCTCAAAATCTTGAGTTAGGGGTCAACCGGTTTTTCGTACCTTTGCACACTTATGACCCTGTATCTTAGGTGTATGGATGTAACAGCCATGGATCGCGTCAATATGGATGTAACATGTGACACCCCCCTTTAGCAAACGGCCCAAAAGCTTAGGCCCCTGTTATGGAATTGACGTTTTTCGATTTTCATGCAATCGAAATTTTTGCAAACACGTCATGAAAACTAGTTTTCACATATGAAGTTTTATATCTCAGGGGTGGTTTGAACCCCTAAACCACCCCCTGGCTGCGCCACTGACGGGAACCGCTCGACAGATTTGGATAAAGTATCGCATTATAGATAGTATGTATGATTCATTCTAAGATTATATGTGTGGATGTTTCCATCTCAATTTTTTTAATTATTGAGCAATATATGCCAATATGGGTATGAAATGAAAGGTATTTTCGGTCGCATTTCAAATATGACAATTTCTATCAGGGTTGCCAGCTAGGCTTGCCCCCAAACGGTATTTTATTTATTTTTGGTTATATCTCGGGAACCGCTTTGCCGTTTTGTCTTTTGTCTTAAATTTGGCATTGTTGTTTGTGCATTAGGCGGTTGCCACTTGGGGCGGTTCAAAGGGTTGCCACCCATCTTTTTTTTTTTTAATATTGAGCACAATATGCCTATATGGGTATCAAGTGAAAGGTATTTGCGACCGTGTTCCCAATATTTAAATTTCAAGCAGGCTTGCCACCTAGTCTTCCTATCTTTCTTCATACAACTCTCTTTCCTATCTCCCTTCCTTTTGCTCTTCATTGCCTTCTTTCCTTCTACCACGCCCCTCTTCCTCTATATCGCATTCGTATTGGCCCCTTTTAATTAAGGCCTAATTCTTACCATGTACCAAATTTTAATGAAAACGCACCATATATAAGATATTTTCCAATGGATCGTTTCCCTGGTCCACTTCTCGGAAGTAAGATATTGTGAATCTAAGCCATTCTCGAATACACCTTATTCATATTTCGTTATTTCTGAACTTAAGAAGTTAACTTCTTTCACGTGTACTGGCTACACGCGGTTTTTTCTTTGTGACTATTATCGTTACTCTTTAAATAGCACAGTGATGCCAAGTTTTTTGTGATCCAGAAGCGGTTACCTGAAAGTTACACCGCTTTGAGTTGTGACTTTTTTTGATTTAGTGTGCGATATGTTTCGATGATACTGGAATTACATATCTTCACGGACTTTTCTTCCCGGCGTTGTGAGAGTCGAACTCACAACACTGTAGTGACTTGTATGCTAGAGATCTAACACCTTAAGCCTCTATCCGGCTTGAAGGTAAACTCTTCTCAATGTATATTTATGCGTATATTTATACTTCCATATAGAACATTTTATTTCAATGCAAACTTATATGAAAGAAATTCGAATTATTTGGACTTGGTGTACTTTAATTAAATTAAATAAAACTAAATTAAAATAAACTACATTGTAATTTCGAGCTTAAGGCCTGCAAAAATTTATTAATTGCTGTTGGTTTTTAATTTTTAGCAATTTATATTATTAATTAAAATGTTTGCTTAGAATAGAAAAAGTAAATTTTACCCCACACGCCATAGAGAAATATCGATTTTTCTATTCTAACCAAAAATTTTAATTATTAATATAAATAATTAAAATTAAAAACCAACAGCAATAATGAAATTATTGCAGGCCTTAAGCTCGAAATTACAATGTTATTTAACACAAAGGCGGTAATACAACAATCCCATTGTAGTAAACAAATTTAAATATGTGACATCAAGTCCCGAAATCGATCTTTAAAGCTATGGCGTGTGACCCAATAAAATTTACTTTTTCTATTCTAACCAAAAATTTTAATTATTAATATAAATAATTAAAAATAAAAAAACCAACAGCAATGATGCAATTTTAAGAAAAAAAATATTTATTATTTCTTGGCCTCAAGTTCACAATTACAATGTCGTTTAAATACAAAGGCCGTAAAACAACAATTCCATTGTTGTAAAGAAATATATAAATTAAAAAATTGTTTAAGGCTTGATTAATCACTTTACAAAGATGGTCGTAGTGGCTCAGTTTAGTTATTTCTTTCTCTCAATTTTCACCAGCAATCAATTTTTGGAATAACATATATGTTTAGGTATGTATATTAGACTGCCCCAAAATTTCACAGTTATTTTAATTTAACGCATACCCCCTTAATTTTGACCATTATGCATCAAAACGTATCCTGACAAAGTTATATGCAATTCGGACCAAGGCAACCCGTGCCGATTTGCAGTTGAAGTTATCAGTAATACGTACTACATTCGGTACCACGAAATAAATCCCAAATGAAATAAATCCCATGAAATAAGTCCCAATGAAATAAATCCCACCAAAAAATGAAATAAGTCCCAACTTTTAGAAATGAAACAACTCCCAAAGAAGGAAATGAAATAAGTCCCAATATTTGGTAGTTATTTCATAATGAGGCCCCAGTTTCCAAAAAAAATGAAATAACTCCCAAATGAAATAAGTCCCAAGAAAAATGAAATAACTCCCAATTCAAGTGCTTATTTATTCAGTAGATATATAGATGTATGTTTATATATAAGCAATACGTCATTAATTATATACCTGAATATGTGTAAGAAAAAGTAAACAAAAACATGAAAATAATTCAAAACCTCGCCATTGCACATATATGTATATAAAAAACTTTCAAAAATTAAAAGAAAATTCACTTTGAAAAAAATGCCATTTTTCCCTATACAAAATGTATGGGAAAGGGCGAAAAAAAATAGCCACCCCTAAGGGTTAAGTTAGAGCGCTTATTTTTTGCAAGGCTTATTTTCTCATCCATACCTAAAGTTTCAGGGGGTAAGACCGAAAAAAAACCAAATTTGTTTTATATGAATCACCCTAATGTACATATACATAAACAGGGAAGAAAGAGTTGGGTAGAAGGGGGCGAGTGGGGGGGAGGGGCGTTGGCGGCGCGGGGCGCGCTGCGCCGCGCCTAGCCTCCTTTCCCCCTCCACCTTTTTTTTCCTGCCTGCCGGTTATGTCTTACCTTTTCAAAATCTCTACATGTAATAAACTAGTAAATTTCTTTCTGTCTGTACGTATCTAAGTTATCGGCCAATATTTGGACCAGTCCTTTCCCTGAAGGAAATGTATCCAGCGTAAAAGTAACTTTATGTTGCTTACCAATCAACTAGTGCTGTATATTTACTGTAAATTTTCATATACTCGGACTAACTATTTTTGTTCGACGATGGCCGGAATCCGGTCAGTTATGGTTACCTCTGCATGAGATGTCAACCAACTACTAACTAACTACTTTTCAACCAAAAAATAGCCAAAAGATAAATTAATTCTTTTTTATATAATTTTTATTTATTTACTTTAAATTTTATTTTATCTTTTCCATTCCTTTTTTAACTCCTCCATTTTACCCTATTTTTTTACTACAGGGTTTCTACCTTTTGGCAATCAAAATCAACTGTTTAACCCTAGTTCGGCCGACAAGTCACCCGGGTGACTATTTCACATTTGAGGCACGAAAAGACCAATTTTTAATCAACTCAGTTAGCTTATTTTCCCTGACATCTAAGAATAATGAATTTCAAGTAGAAAAAATACAAAACAAAGTTTAAAGAATTTAATTATAGCCAAATATTAGAAGTTGAAAATTTTTTTTCTTGTTCTGGCCGACGTAGTTACCTTGGTGACCAAATCAGAAGCTATACAGATATAAATATATATATGCGTATATATAACAGCTGATAAGGTTACCAGATGCTGATAATGTTACAATATACTCAACTGCACTATTCCGCATACTTGTTTTTACCTGTTGTTCATTTACATATGACTTTGCATTTTATTAAATACAGTCACCCGGGTGACAGCGTGGGCCCAAATGAGTGAAATAATTCCCAACAAAATTTTATGAAATAAGTCCCAACGCATTGGGAGTTATTTCATTATGAAATAAGTCCCAATTTGTATGGAAAATATTTGGGACTTATTTCATTTTTTTTTTTTTACTTATTTCATTTGGGATTTATTTCGTGGTACCACTACATTCCACTGCGTTTCGCTAACTTAATGATTTATGTACTCGTTTTTCTCATATTTCTGTATCGTTACCCTTTAAGCACTTCGTAATTAGTAAATTGGTATTTTTTTCTCTACCAGATGCTCAAAATATCCTTTAAAGGACCAAAGATTGTAGGGCCTCCCGAAAAATTTCAACAAAATGTGAATACGTGGTTACTAATTTAAAGGATAATTGAAATATAGGAAAAATATAACTTTTTTTTAATTGTCCTTCAAGGACATGGAGGTGTAAGAGTAGGTCGCCTCCCCGTTGGTGCACCCTGGGTAACGCTAAATGACCTACAAGGCCTACATGGCTAGTTTCTTGTATTGCCGGTTCTACGAGAACGGTACCAGGACTTGTGCTGTACCCATCGTGCCGAAACGACCCGAGCCGTTTTCTTATATCGACCCGGCCAAGAGCAATACATTTGGGGTGATCCTGTCTGACATTTAGGCAGTGCTACACCTCGTTACAACAACAACAACGACATGGAAGTAATGTCCTTTAAAATTATTATGCATCAACTTTTCCGAACTCTATCCCCCCTATTCATAAAAAATAAAATTGGTTTATAAAGCTTTTTAAAATGACGATTTCATACAAATTTTGAATAATAAGAGCTTAATAAACCTTTTATATTTTTTATGTTTATGGGGGTTAGTGTTTTAAAAAATTGTATTGTAATAAGAGTTCTGAAAATGTGTATACAAATATTTAAGGATGCACAGGAGATGGGCAGGACATACCCCAGAAATTAATTTTACAATAGTATCAAATCAAGGGTGTTCATGAGGGACTGAAAGTAGTATAAGTTTTATTTCAATATCTTAATCCGTTTCGGAGATATCAGCCAAACTTATTACTACAATTTACTTGTTATTTCCGTATATAAGTATGAAAAGAACAGGTAAATGTTACTCATACGCCGTGTAGGACCAATAAAAAGTGCACTATAATTGCAAAGTTTCAAGATGTGCTCAATTATTTTTGATAGAAAACATATTGTTATGCAATCTACTAAACCAATTTTGAAATTCCAATTTCCTTTAATCCTTTTAAAACTTCAGAGGTGGAGATTTGTTGCACAGTCTTTTAAATATGAGGCAAATACTAAAATTTTCATCTTTGTTGGTTTTGGAAATAATTCCGGTTGTTTGACGTATGTCGATTATTTATTCATTTCAAAGTATATGTTTATGGTTACACAGAGCCAAAAATGCCTAATAAAATTAATAAGATTGTCTTCATGATCAGTTTTTGGGCAAAGGGGTAGTCGCAACGGTGGAAACGAAGAAAAAACTATAGGGAAATCTCTTTGGTTTTAAGAAGAAATTCTTATTAAAAAAACTATACATTTAGTACAAAGCTGTAATTTGACGCTGGCAATTATTAGTATGCGATGGCCGGATGTTAGCAACTGGGTTTAGCATTCGAAAAATTTTAAGTTCGATTCTCTCTCTTTTTTTCCTAATTAGAAATGTTAAAAAGAAATCTTCTCAATTATATTTATGTGGTTTTCCTTTGAAACATTAACAACTATTCACATATCAGTAATTAGACGCTAGCAATCAAAAGTGAGCGATGGCTTGATTGTTAAGAGCTGGGTTTATCATTCCGAAAATTGTAAGTTCGATTCTCGGTGAGGGCAATATCATTTTATTTTTCATTTAAAATATTAAAAAGAAAATCTTCTTAATAACATTAAAAAGACTGTCTTTATTATAATAAGAAGCACATCTTCTTGAAGAAAAACTATACAGCTATCTTATCATTTTTGTTCTAGTTTATTGGGTACCTTTGGCTCTGTGTATGTGTTTACATGCCTTATTGGACTATTTTGCAAAGTTAATGTAATCTGCTAGCAAGAACTTTAACTCAAAATCGGCGCGGGTTGCCGTTATCCTAAAGCAATAAATCTTGGCACACATGTTATTTAGGTTAAAACGCACCGATATAGCGGGTATGCATATCAAATTTGGAACCTTCAGTTTTTTCCATACATTTTTGGGCATTCTAATGCAATGTGCGAAAATAAATATTATTGTACCCTACTATTTCATTTTATTTATTACTTTCATAGCTCAATACAAAACCAAATCCAAAAGCTGAGTTCACTTTGAAAACTGTTAAATACATTTTTTGAATTTACAACCAAAATAAAAAAACAAAACATGGAAAATTTTGTTCTCTATGAAGATACATTCACACACTTATATTTTCTTCAATCAATGAAACGTTTGTGTTTATAAATTTTTCTTTGTTGGAATTGTCACAAACAAAAGGCAAACGTTTCCAAAAAGTAATAAACTATACAAAACTTAAATGGCATGCTACTCGATGAGCAAATGAACAGTATTTTGTACAGTTTATTTTCGTACCCTGTTCTTATGTATATACATATGTATTTTTTTCTGGCAACCCCAGATGTCGCCCAATTGCATTTTTCTTCATATCTTTGGCATTTATTGTCGGATTTTAAAGTGTGATACACCAATTTTTTTGTCTCAAGGAGTGGGGTTTCCTCATTGATCTCAGGCGCTCCGTTGTGGTACCTACCCAACATACATATCTCAGTTGCTACCACTCTAATGTACCGATCTTATAACAGCAAATTAAAGACCAACTTTTTTTTTGGTGATACGCTCTAATGTATATGTAAGCATTTCGAGGAAACGGTAATTAAAACAATTAAAAGCAATATATTCGTACTACATATTTAGTTACTTAAAAATTCATTTAAACATAAATATATTATGTGTTGACAAGTGTTAAGTTGTTTTTTTGTTTGCTCTTTTATCGAGAAGTTCAAGTATACCCACTGGACAAATAGTCAACTGAATAAATAGAAAACCGCAACAATGAAATGATTCTCCCAAATAAAGCAAACGAGATATAGATGCTATAAAAGCGAACTAGAATAAAAAACTCCATCGGATGTGGTTGCTGTTTGTCTAACTTCCTTTTATTGCTGTCATATAAACACAGACTTGTTCAACAAAGAAAATTGTCTCATATGTAATGGCGCGCATGTGCTTGAGATGTGCAATGAAAAGTTAAAATATAGAGGAAAATAAAACGGAAAATAGAGTAATAAAATTTATCTAACTATTTACAAAATAATTTTGTATGCATTTTAATGTTAAATTTTTTGGGAAGTTCAAAATTTTATTTGTTCCCTTCGTGGAAGAGAGATTAGTTTATAGATAATGATAAAATGCAAGGTGCGTGGATATTTTTATTTTTGTTTTCTTAAAGATGTTACTGATAATGAAAGTTTTTTATCTTGAACATACTCATGATGCTAGACAAATATTTGGTTTTATTTAGCTGCCTTTTTAATCTAAGAATGGTTTCATATTCACGCTCATTTTTTGATTTTCGGCAGCTTGTATGCATGTAACCACAGAAATATATTTTGTCCTTTTCGTTTCATCCCTAAGTAGTATACGTTAAATTTCTATTTTAATTATTACTTAATTTTTTTTTTATTAACTTTATGTGAAATAATTGTAATTTACTTCGATTCATTTTATTTTATTTCGTTTGATTTGATTTGATTTCATTTCAATTATTGATTTTAATTATTTTAATGTTATTTTATTTTTATTTTTATTTAATTTAATTTTATTTTTAAAATTTTTATTTTTTTTTTGTAATTTATTTCATTTTATTTTATATCTTTATATTTTATTTTATTTTATCTTATTTTATTTTTTTTTTTTTTATTTAATTTAATTTTTTATTTTTTTTTATTTTTTTTATTTTAGTATATTATTTTATTTGTTTTTTATTTTATTTTATTTCTTAAATTTTATTTTATTTTATTTTATGTTATTTGATTTGATTTGATTTGATTTAATTTGATTTGATTTTATTTTAGTTTATTTTATTTTATTTTTTTTTAGCTTTATTTATTTATTTTTTTTAAATATATTTTATTTTAATTTACTTTTTAATTTAACATAATTTTTGTATCATATTGGACCTATATTCGTTGTTTATGCTATGAATTGGTCATTGAAAAGGACTATCTTGAGAGTGTTCCATTGTGATCATAGTAAAGGGAGGCTATAAGTATTCTCCAAATCACCGCAAAATGTTTTTTTATGCACCAAACACCACCCAACAAAAATAAAATTTTGTAACCCAAAGCCAGCCAACACGAGCCAGCATGCTGCCCAAAGTCTATAAAAGGATTCAATATTAAAATTAATTAATAATCAGACGCTGTTGGCACGCCAGCTAAGACAAAGGAGTAAAAAAAAGAGAGCACTTGCTTGCTGCGAATGAATTACAATAAACTTGGGAGTAAAAAAAATCATAACAGAAAATAATAACAAGTTAAAAGAAAGCAAAAGGAAGGCACAAGCAGCCGTCAAAACAACTGGCAGCAAAAAATCACAGAGGAAAATACCGCAGCGAACTATCGACTGCAGAAAATTGGTGGAAAAATTTAGTTTTTTTTTTTTTGGAGGAAAGAAATGTACTGTGTAACTTTGGTAAGGGGAAGGGGTTAGCAATTGTAGTATGTTTATACAAGAGAAAGGTATGAAGAGTTTAGGGGACTGTAAGACATATTTAAGTACAATAACAGACAGTGACTTTGCTGGCTTATGAACTATTTTCGATTTATTCGCGTTCGCAAGAACCCTTTTCACCGATTTTTTTTGCCGCCAAATCTTGGCCAATAACTTAAACTGCCAAAGGGATGTAAGTTTATAATATTTTTTAGTTTCTATTTACTGCTTCAAAGGGTGCGCCTTTCTGGACTTCAGAGTGCTTTTGCTTTTGCCCATATCCAAATATATTTTATCTTTTGTGAACTGAGTAGCAAAGTCAATCTTCTCAATTGTTTACTTAGAATTGAGGACACAAAGAAATGTTTGAGATCCTCAAATGACTTCGTCCAGACTAAGGTGAACCTAAAAAGAAGGGGAAGATGACCCGCAAATAATACCGAATTATTTTTGAAATAATCCCGAGTCGATCCCAGAATACTCCCAATATGTTTACGAAATAAGTTAGTTCCTGAAATAATCGTCAATTCCCATTTTTTTGCAACAATAGTCACGAAACGACCGGAAACATTTCGGAAAGCGTTCCCAAAATAGTGCTTAAGAGGTTGCAAAATGATACCAATATTTTATGAAATAGTCCTAAATGGGACTTATTAGATCACAAACAAATCCACTTCGAAATGAATCTGAAAATAGTAGAGAAAAAAGAAATTACTCCGAGATAAAAATCAGGAATTACTCCGAAAATACTACAAAAATTACCAAAAAAGCCATAAATTGCTTCGAAAATAATCTTAAAGTAAACCCGAAAATAATCCAGAGATGACTTCGAAAATAATCTTGAAATAGTCCCGGAAAAATGACTCCGAAAATAGTCCAGAATTGACTCCGAATATATTCGAGACGCGACTCCGAAAATACTCCAGAAAATACTCCGAAAATATCACATAGTACGCTTCGTAATTTGAATTTTGCCAGCTCTTAAAGAGACACCCTTTACCACTAAAATTATCTGAGGAGATTTCCAATACCCGCTACTGGGCATACTTGCGGCATTTTTGCTTAATTTGTGCCGCTATCAACGTGTATCGCTTTGAAATACTTATAATGCGGCTGCAACTTTTTCATTGTTTTTAATAAATTTTTTTCAATTCGATTTTTTAACTTCTCGTTTTGCGCCTGCTCTCGTGCTCACTTCCGCTTCCGTTTGGCTGGCGCGTATCGAGGCGATTACAATTTTTTTGTGCGGCATAACAAGGCATACTTTAAGGCGCGAAAGCTCCTTTTTTTCTGTGGAAGGAGGAAAACGTAAAGGAAATTATAATAATTTTTGGTGTTTGATGGAGAAAAAAATTGAACAAAGTAGTAGAGAAAAAAAAACCAAGCGACTTTGAGAAAGAAATTATAAAAAATTACCAAAGCAAACAAGTCTTTGTTTTCTTGCTTTGCAACAGTCGGCAAGTTGAGTTTTTTTTTTTATCGAGAAGAAAGTAGTAAAATAGCTAAAGGGTTGTTATTGTGTTTGTACAACAGACATATTAAGTGGGTGTGGTGAGGAGTATTGTGACTGTTTTTTATTAACAAGAAGTCAAATCAACTTGCTTTCTCTTCGATTGCAACTGCTTCCCATTCTTCAATATTCCACACGCTGTTGCATCCTTTCAGAGCGCATAATACAGCCTTGTTTTTGATATATATGCCAGTATAAATGTAAATATTTTTACAATTTATTTCAATAATGAAAAAATAACAAGAAAAACGCCAATAGAAAGTTATGTTGTTGAGCGCACGAAAAAAAATTTGAAAGAATTAAACAAGTTGTTACGAAGAAAATAAAGCAAAATAAATAATATAAACAGACGGTTGAGGGTGAGGGCGAAGTCGACAGCCATCGTCTGTTGATCAGTACGTTCGGGGCATTTTTGTCATGCTAAGCCAACTGCATCTTGAAAGAAAAAAGCAACAACAATATCAATACAACAAAATTTCTTGAAAGTAGCATATAATTTTTTCTTTTCTTCGCTAAACTCTTTTAATTTTGATTTTTGATAGCAAAGGGGATACTTTTGACAACCAATTGTAATGAAAAATTAATTATTTGTGCAATATTTTGTTTTAGCTTTGTTCTTATGTAAAGTGATTTACTACCCTTAAGCCACAACAGTTTATAATTGTTTGATTACTTTTGGCCAATATGTTGCCAAGGCTTTTCGGCGTGGAAGGGTAACCAATTCCCGTAAAGACGTAAAAAGGAATTCGGATTATTTTGATTAAAATTATTTTCTTGACAGATCTTAAACAACTTTTAACAATAAGGTGTTTTGCCTTAAAAACTTTTAGCATTTTTGAGTTCAGAACTCGTAGAGCTTTCCTTAATTTTTTTGAATTTAATTTAATTTAGTTTAACGTTATTTTATTTAATTTATTTTGGTTAGTTTAATTCCTAATTTAATTTATTTCGTTTTAATTTAGTTTGATTTCATTAATTTTAATTTAATTTAAATTAACTTACACGCTGAGAAAATTTCTTTAATTTTTACTATGCCAGCAATTGAAAGTTGGTCCAACTCCAAAGTTTAATAATTTTTGTTATCCCATTTTATATTTTTTCAAGAACGGCATAGTAGAAATTTCGTCTTCGTTTTTAATAAGAGTTCTTTAATTGTTAGAGGGTTGCATACTAAAAATACTAAAAAATTGCATACTAAAATGTTGTATGTGAGTTATTAAATAATAAAGACTGCATATGAGAAATTCTCTAATTTTTAGAGAGCAGAATACTAAAACTTCGTTCACCGATTTTTTTAAGTTTTACTTTACGGGTTATTAAAAATTCAAGTCTGCATATAAATAGACTCTATTTTTTAAAGAAAAGTATACTAATTTGTACTTTTGGTCTGTATTAAAAATATCAATAGGATTATTGAAATTTTTAATGAACTTCATTATAATAATAATTTGTATTATGCAGAGCTTCAGCATAATTCGAATTGCTATTATTATGCAAGTGATTAAAACTTTCAATAATCTTATTAATATTTTTAATACAGCCATAATTTTTAGTACAATAATTAAGGAAGATTCATCTTAAATTGTCTAATAACCAATGTTTTGGATTTTAAAAACATATTTTATTTCATTATAAAATGATACATATTTATATATAAGGTTATTTGAGTTACTCAGGCACATATTGTAATGATTTACCTTATACAACTATTTATTTCATTTTTTTGTTTGTACATAGATACATATTAATATATGAGGTTTTCTAAGATACTTAGATACATATTGATTTTGTTTAACTTATACAACCAAGGCTTTTTAAAAAGTATTGAAAGAGGTAACGTTAAAAAAGAAGAAAAATTTTGTTGAGATACATGGATAACAAAAGATGTATAAATTCAGTACAAAAATTTAAGCTTATATAAATATGCATATATAAGTATTACATTGTTGTAACTAAACAAATATAAATTAAATCCATCGTTTTAGAATATACTCATTCCCGTTTCCGGCTCGCAATTTGTGCGTAATAATACAGTGTTTTAGTTCGTTCCAAAAAAAAATCGTATTGCTTATACCATAATTTATAATAATAAAAGCGTGAACGTGCTCGTCAAAATGAGCTTCAATATCTTGGGAAAAAACAGAGACTTTGTTATCTTTGTCTATTGAAATATTTTGTACATTATAAAAAAGGGGTCCGTGTTTACTTGGAACCATAATGATTGAGTTTTGAGTCAAGTATTGATCATTAAATTTTAACCAATTAACTTCCAACACATCTTTACTAAAACCGTTATCTGTTAGGCATTTTTCAAAAACTGTTGTTGGACTTTTTATATTCCCAGTAATAAAATCATCAGGGGTTTCAAAATAATGGAAATAGTGATTAAGTTTAAGTTGATGCCTAGTTGCAATCGTATAACATATATTAATTCTATTTATAGCTATGGTTGCAAACTCCTTCGATTCTTTATTTTTGCTTTCTCCTCTCATGGAGGACAAATTACGCAATGGGCCCGATGATTTCATTACTCTTGGGTAATGTAGTAAAAAGTGATGTTTCGGTTTTAAACTATTTGGAAATAGTTGGAGCAGAGTAACTAAGTACCCATTTAGAACACATTTAAGTAAATTGCAATGTTCTGGTTGATAATAATTGGCTGTTATTATATCAGTTATATCTGCTATTTTAAGTACTAATTGCCACTGTTCAGAATTTGCAGGAATCAAATGACCAATCATTAAAGGTAAATTTCGAACTAAGCTTTGCATTTCAGCAGCAGATAAAATTATTCTTTTATTTTTGATATGATCTTTAGAAATTTCTGGCGGCTTATTTTGTCTATCATGGTAACAAAATGAAAAACTTCGAACTTTTGTATTCAATTCTTCAAGTGTTATTAACTTTTTTAAAATAAAATAATCAAATATTAAAGCGAGATCATACTGGCAAACACCTTCGAAAAAGTCATGCATAATATCTACAGCAAGGTTTTCAGTAAAATGAAAACTGTTTACATCATGAAAGCAACATTTTTCTTTTATACCTGTTTCTGAGATTTCATTTAATACCAATCCATCTGCATAGTTAGACCTATTACGCAGGGTGCAAAACTCTTCATCTAAAATGTGGTTTAAGTTTGTTTTCTTTGTCAGACAAAATCGGCAAAAATAATTGGCAGAAAAACTTTCAACCAAACCAAACAATTCATTTACGCTGAGATTATCACCCAGTATGACTACCAACTTAAAAAAAATTTGTTTTGATTCATTGTTTATGTTTATCGTTATACCAGTGCTCGCTAAAAAATTTAGTTCATTTATTACAGTTTGAAAAATTTTCGCTTTACCAATTGTTTTTCGATCTAAGGTGTTTGTCAAAAGAAACAAAAATATATTACTAAGTTTCGATTTGTATTTCGGAGGTAGGCATAAGATTATGAAATATAAACCCCCACATTTCTGAATACCACGATGACTTCCAAGTGGATTGTTATTTTCATAATCGTCGAAATAAAGTGCAATAGGTATCACGATCTGACTGTTTGTCTCCTTAAACTTTCTCCAATAATCACCTTGGACATAGTTAGAAACTATAGTTTTAGTACTTTCTAATGAGCCTAAGTAATCTAAGGTTTCATGGAATATAGTTCCTAGTTCGAAAAATTTTTTTAATACATCACGAATCGGTATAAACTCAGCGGTTAAAGGAACTTTACATAGGGAAAGAGAACTATTTTGCATTTTGTATTCATCTCTAAAGCCAATATTTAAATGAACAGGCCTAATAAACGTACCCATTCTTTCAAAATGATTAAAGCACCTGTGTGATGTTCGAAAATCTTCAAAACAATTTTGTAAAATTTTAAAGGATTGTTTAATTTCGTCTTTCTGTTTTACCCTTTCTTCTGACTCATCCAAACAGTTTAACATAAAATCTCGTAACAGTGTAAAACTCACATCATTAACAAATGATTTATAATCTTGAATTATCATTTCAATTCTTTTTTTGGATAAATCAGAGAGACTATACAATTTTGTTGTCAATTTCAGAACACGTTCTTGCAATAAACTTTCAAAAGCTTTAGAAATATTCGATATATTTTCTATATTAGGATATGCATCCTGCATATTAAATTTTCGAGAAGAGTTATTTATAATACTCGAGCAGCTTAAATTAGTTTCCTCACAAGCATCAGATACGTCATATGCGTATTCATTTAAAACCTCTTCAAATTGACTATCTGAATTGTCTTGTATCGATTCGTCTTGAATTGAAATACAAGGTAAATTTGAATCTGAAGATGTTAAAGTTATTTGCTGATTGTGTTCCCGTTTCCGATGCTTGCAATATGAATAAAGTATAGAGTAAACATGCTGACATTGAGGCTCGCAGCACCAATACTCTTTTAAATTTGAATGGAACTTTTTTATGTGACATAGCAAAATATTATTACTTTCAAAAGTGCTTTGACATTTAAAGCAAGTAAACATATTATGGATAATTTAACACTCCTAACTTCTTTTCTTTTGTTTTGGTATGCATTTCACCCAGTCAACAGCAATAAGACCTTATGCGTTAGAAGGAATCTGGAAACCAAGACTATATGTACATTTTTTGTATGTATTACTGTGACATCAACAGCCAAAACTTGGTAGTTATACAACTTATCCTGAAAACACCAGTTGTGGACCAAACCAGATTCCTTTTAACGCATAAGGTCGTGTTGCTGCTGACTGGGTGAATTGCATATCAAAACAAACGAAAACATATGCATATAGTGGCGAAATTAAAACCAGAACAAACGAACATAAATACATTCCTACAAGTGCACAGCTATCAATCTAACCTACCAGTTTGAGTCCGAGCTCTCCTTCCAAACATTGAAACTGAGTGTAGTAATCACTCAAGGATATTTTTCTTTGTAACAAAAGTGTTCTACGATATTGGAAAGTGATCTCCCAGCTTTCCAATATGTCGTTGTCCAGCTGTTTTTCTATACTGCTTAAAACTTTCAAATGGTTGTCTATATGATCTGAAATAATAATAAGATTTTATAATGTTTAATAATAGTGACCTCAAAGTGGTCCCAAAGTGTATCAAAGTAACCCCAAAGTGGTTCCAAATTTCGAAATCACTGCGGGACTGTTTCGGGACGATCCGGAAATGATTCCGAAACAATCCCTAAAATGGTCCTGAAGTGACCCCGAAACAGCCCTCAAATCGTCCGAAGTGATCCCGACACAGCCTCTAAATTATGCCGAGAATGATCCCGAAATTATTTCCAAAAAATCCCAAAATGACCTGAAAATGGTCCCGAAGTTGATCGGAAACAGTTTCGAAATGATCCCGAAAATGGTCATGAAGTGACCCCGAAACAGTCCTCAAATGGTCCCGAAGTGATCCCGAAACAGTCCGTAAATGTTCCCAAAATTTGGGACCAAATTGGGGTCACCTTGATCTCCCAAAACATTTATTCGAAAATATTCTCACTCCTAGTTGGCAGTCAATTGCGGCATCATTTGACGCTCATTTTTCACCAACTTCATTTTTTTCCATCAACATTTTCAGATTTGGTTTAAAAGCGTGATGGAGAACTGTGAGTGACCGCGAGTGTCATATGAGGCCTCAATTGATCCGCACTGCTCTTACGGGCTATATATATGTACATATGTATGTATGTATTCTACATTACCCGTGGAAAATGTTTCGCTACTGGCAAGTTCGCCAAGAGTTGCGCAAGAGTTGGCCGATTTATCCTTGTATGATAGTTCACTCCTAATTAACCCCTTTCTTTTCAAGTCGCCAACTATGTAATTATAATGTGATACTAACTTTCCCGATGGTCCTATTTTTATTCCGTTCTTATTTTCGTATGGAATATAGTATACTGATGGATTTTCGTTTGGAAAAACTGTAGCAATTTCGTTTGAATATTGTTTTAGTATTTCAGGTGAAAGGCTATATAAATAATAAATAGAATATATGTACATTTACAAATGAATTATATTATTATACATACTGAAATATCCTTGATTCATCTGACCGGAGCGCTTGAAATGCCTTCTCTTTTTCGCGATTAATTATACGTCTTACTAATAGGTTACGAATTTTTGCATTAAATTTCTTTTCCTCGTAAGCTTTTATTATTGCTTTCCCGTCGACGTCATACTTAAGGTATTCGTAAAGCATCTGAAACAATTAATAAATAATTTGAAGAATGCAATATCAGGTAGTTGAACAAATAAAATTTAATTACGAAAGAAGTATTGTTTTTATTGACTAGGAACTTGCCGAGGCCAGGATCACTTTCTGGAATAAAAAGATGAAATCCAATAAATTTTCCGGCTAGAAATATAATCTGAAACCAAAAAAATACCATTTATATTGCCAGGTCTTTTTTGTTCACACTCAGTTATGTCTAGTAGACAATAGCTGTTGGCTTCCTCATCTGCGATTTGCGTGCACGTCCCTAGCGAATCTAGCAATACTGAAGTTTCTGGGGTGGAATGATAAACAGGTGTTGCTAAAAAATGAAATGAATTGATTTGTATTTTACATATCTACATATGTACAAATATTAAATGTGTTTTTTTGCTGTGTTGAAACTTTGCATGGGAAAACAACAATGCAATTTTGATTGTTTTCCACCAACACTTTTAACAGCACGGCAATTCACTAAACACTTTATATTTCTTACCTGTTTCTTGATTTTCATCAATACTCGCATCGTTTGCTGGATATATTGTTTGGAACACAGAATTTATTGAATACATTTAATTTTGTAAATTTTAGTGCAAATTATCGAGAAAAACGCGGTTTGACGCGGAAAGAACCAGCTGTTGACAACCACGGTTGCCACTCCATAACTTTTTGAGGTACAACAATTGCCATAAAAAAGTACCATTTTCGATGGAAAAGTACCATTTTTTTAATTTTTCACAACTTGTATACTTTTGTTAACATAATAGTGGTATTCGCTCTTTAGTGTATGTAATGTACAATTGTAAGTGTAACTTAGATGAGCGTGAGCGCACCTTGTTATCATGGGGTTACAACAATCAGCTGATTTTTATTTTGATAAAAAAAAACTGCGCACGCAAAATGCCAAGAAGCACAGAAAAGAGTAGTTGCCAAATGTATAAAAAAAAATCTCTCAATTTGAGAAATATAACCTCAAATTCAACTGTCAAAAGCTTACACTGATCTCACACTTACACCACTTGATTTCTACAATGATTTGCAAATGTTGTAAGGTTGTGATAATAGTGTAACATCAATTTCTGAGTGATTTGTTATTGCAATTGTATTTTGTGTACTTTCTAGACCCTTGTAACTTCACATACACTTAAGAGCGAATACCCCTAATGTGATCTCGACAAAGTACAATTAAAAAAAACAAGAAAACTCATGAATTAACTGCGTTTTTCGGAATTAACTTGAGCATAATCTTTATTAGTAGCATTCTTCTGAAAGATATCGCTCTAGCTTATGCTACATTTACACTGCACCAAATTTGGCGAATTCAAATGAGCCATTTCGACACCGTTTACACTGGCAAATTTGCATTTGGCTTCACCTTCCCTGCAAGAACCCTCTACTACGTGCATGCCCACCGACATTTGTTATTGAAGTCTGATAAAGACCTGGACTATTCCAGTGAGAAGTGAGCGTAGGCCAGAGCGATATCTTCCAGAAGAATGCGACTAATGAGTTTAGTATGAAAGCCAAAAAAACGACCCAATTTGAACACTGCGTTGAACCATGCCACACTATTGCTCGCCAGCGACATCTGTTTCTGAAATACTTGGCTCATCACAAGCAAAATCAAATAAACACAGCACCAAAACACCAAAAAATGCACCAACTAGAGACACAAGATATCACAAATCGGTCTGGCAAGTGGCAACCATACTCAAACAAACAGTATGTATCTATGTAAAATTTAAAGAAATTATTGTAATTATTGTTCGACTCATCTGAGTGTAAGCTATCTAAAATTTAAAGACCATACTTCATGTTTTGTAATACACTAAGATTGAAAGATTGCTATGCAAATTGTTTTAATTTTTAAAGAAAATTTGTTTAAAAGTAAACAAAACTTAGTAGTTGGTGAATGAAAAGTATTAGAATATATCAAATTTTATTATTTTGGTGTATTAAAAATTAAAGACTATAGAATATCCTATGCTATTCTTCAATTTTTAATAAACGTTCAAAATATAATGTAATGTTTATTATAATTGAGTACTTTTTCGAGTATTTTTATAAAATTTCATATTTTTTCTTTAAATTTTAATATATTCTTGCTGATATTTCTCTCCGTGTAATACCCCCCTAATTTTGTTTAATTTAATTTGGTTAAATTCAACTTATTTTAATTTAATTTAACTTAAGTTAACTTCATTATAAGAAATGCGATGGACGGGGCAAGGTTGGAAGACCATCCGAACCTGCAGTATCTACTGGATCGACCACACTAATGAGCGCAGTTTCGGCGTCGGTTTTGTGGTGGGAAAGAGACTTGTCAATCAAATAGTGTCTTTCTCAGCCGTGAACGAGCGTCTCGCCACAATCCGAATAATACTTCGATTTTTCACCATATTGTTTATTTACGTGCACGCACCGACTGAGGACAAGGACGACGTGACGAAATTAGAAGAAACTAGTGAGCGTTGCGAAGGCGACAACCTGACAAGGCCACTCCGACATAATCGGTTTAAGGGCTTGCCAGGGGACTTCATCAGCAGCGTCTCTCACCATGAGGTGCGGCTGCAAGCGGGCGTCTGTCTCGCTTGGCTCGCTATATAAATGTGTAATTTAAATCCAACCCCCCGAGAAACGGGTTGTGCGTAGGGTTTCGGACCTACCACATAAAAACAAACTTCCAATGAGATCCAATAACCAGGCCTCGGATAGGATAACTCACTCTTTAGATAACGACCACTGCAAACGAAATAGGAATTTGATTAAGGAAATCAGGGCATGTTCTTGGAAGGTCCGAACCGTTAGCAGGGAAGGTGACGATGCCCGCCTAGTTGGGGTCCTCAAACAGGCAAAAGCTAACATCACCGCTATACAAGAAATGCGATGGACGGGGCAAGGTTATAAGACCATCCAAACCTGCAATGTCTACTGGAGCGGCCACACTAATGAGCGCAGATTCGGCGTCGGTCTTGTGGTGGGAAAGAGGCTTGTGAAACAGGTAGTGTCTTTCACAGCCGTGAACGAGCGTATTGTTTATCTGTGCGCACGCACCGACCGAGGACAAGGACGACGTGGAAAAAGATGCATTCTACGCAAAATTAGAAGAAACTTATGAGCGCTGCCCCCGTCATGATATCAAAGTCGTGCTTGGCGACTTTAACGCCAGGGTGGGCAAAGAGGGTGTATTTGGCCCCACTGTCGGAAAGTTCAGCCTGCATGAAGAGACTTCGCCGAATGGATACAGGCTGATCGACTTCGCCAGGTTCAAGCATAAAAAGATCCATCAAGCAACATGGCTATCGCCAGATCGGAAAACACGTAATCAGATCGATCACTTTGTGATAGACGGACGGCGTGCTTCCAGTGTTATGGACGTACGGGGGGTCCAAACATCGACTTCGATCACTACTTGGTAGCAGCCAAGATTCGTACTCGCCTAAGTACAACGAAAGAGGCACCACAAAAAACGCAAGGAAAGCTGGACGTCGAAAAGCTGCAGTCACAACAGACAGCCAATGATTTTGCAGAACGACTCGCGCACCTGCTCTCTGAGAGCACAATTCAACCCAGCGGAGTGCGCGAGCAGAGGGAGCATATCTCCGGATCACTTCGTACCGCAGCCGAAGAAGTAATTGGATTCCGGCAAATGCGAAAAAACAGCTGGTACGATGATAGAGAGTGCAAAGACGCAATGAAAAGAAAGGACGACGCCTATAAGGCAACGTTAAAAGCGAATGCACCGAGGAGCGTGTGTGAACACTACCGCGAGATGAAGAGGGAAGCGAGACGGCTTTTTCGGGTGAAGAAAAGGGAAGCGGAAAAGCGTGAAATCGAGGAGCCAGCAGAATCAACGCCAGAAAATTTTATCAAAAAATTCGACGAATGATGGATGGTTTTATTCCCGGGGCAAACTCCTGTAAAAATGACAACGGCGACCTGGTTGCAGATGTTCAGGGAGTGCTAAGGTTATGGAGGGATCACTTCTCTGCTCTTTTAAACGGAGAAACAGAGCAACAATTCAGAGAAAAGGACGAGCCCGACCCCACAATGGAAGACGATGGAATTGAAGTTCCACAACCCGACTATAATCATCATCTACATCACGGCTACAAAATAAGAAAACGGCGGGGGCCGATGGCCTACCCGCTTAGCCATCCAAATGCGGCGGTGAGGAGGTGGTAAGGTGCATGCACCAGCTCTTGTGCCTGAAGACTGTAATCTAAGTGTTATCTGCCCCATCCACAAGAAGGGCGATCCCACAAACTGCGCCAACTATCGAGGAATCAGCATATAAGGTCCCATTGTGCGAAAGACTGACGCCTGACGTAAACCGACTGATTGGACCTTATCAGTGTGACTTCAAACCTGGTAAATCTACCATCGATCAGATTTTTACAATACGCCAAATCTTGGAAAAAAAAACCGTTAGAAAAGGATCGACACACACCATCTCTTCGTTGATTTTAGAGCCGCCTTCGACAGCACGAAAGGAGTTGGCTATATGCCGCTATGTCTGATTTTGGTTTCTCCGCAAAACTTGTACGGCTATGCAAAATGATGCTGAGCAACACCAGCAGCTCGGTCAGAATCGGGAACGACCTCTCCAAGCCGTTCGAAACTAAACGATGTTTCAGGCAGGGCGACCCCCTATCGTGCGATTACGGGGGGTTACTAACACCGCTAGAACTGATTTTGAATAAATTGTTGCTTAAATAAATGTGTTGTTACTGTTCTTCTAAAGAAATTTTTTTATTTTTTGGCTTTTTTCTCTACGTCTTGGCAAATTTGGTTTGTGTCTGAAGTGGTACCAAAATTAAACTTAGCTAAGTCGTTTCCATTTTCCAACAAAAACCGTTATTATGAAAAAAAAATTTGGCCCCCTCGAAGATATTTTCTGGATACGCGCCTGCAGTAAAGTCTTATATAAGTCTTGCCCAAACCACTCTTAACTGCGTTGGATTTTCTTAAATAAAATAGTAAAAGCATATTGCAAGTTAATGAGTCGCCCTAATAAGGCATTGAACCTTAACTAAAACCATATCACTAAAATATAAACATTATTTCAAAACCAATGCTGCGTTTAGTAAAATTTAATTTATGCGCAAAATTAAAAGTGGAGAGATAAAAAAATTACCAAAAACATAATCTAGAAATATTTAATTTATGCAAAAAAAAATAGTTTTAAGCCGCAGCAGGTACCGATGTGGGTGCGTATGCGTAGCTGCTGATTCATGCCTAACGAAGCAGGTTCCCTTATGAAATATTACAAAAATATAAACAACTATTCATATATTGTTGCTATTGTTATTTTTGCTGCTACAACGATAACGCTAATTAGACAAAAAGGCTTTAAAAGAACAAGGAAATTTTTTTTTTTCGAACTCATAAGCCAATTCATTGGCGTAGAAAATTTATGCTGAATGAATGAATACGAAATTTCTTTGGAATGACTTTCAAGTATGATTTGTATATAGGGCTATATATATTTATATTCATACGTACAGCTGTCCATCGCTTATTTGTCTGTCTCGAACTACACGTCAAACGTTTTGGTAACGAGTGAAACGGTGAACCAACGAGCCGCCACCGCAAACGACAAGATAAAGCGAGATATAGTACGCAAGATAAGCTTGGAACGATTGTGTTGAACTTGCTTGCCGACGAATGGGACCTGAAGGTGCGCTCACCTTAAACTTGGCTCATATATTTGAGGTTTTTTTTTAATTTTTTATTGGAAAGCGTAAAATGAGTTGTGCTCGTTGAAGTGAAGCCATTTTTAAAGTGAATTGGTTTCTGTGACTGTATGTGTGCTATTTCTGGCAACGATGTGCAATATTTTATTTTTGAGTGACGAGTGACGAAAAAATTAAAAATAAATTTTTATTCATTATTCGAAAAATTTGAGTGATGAGTGACTGGCTATTTTTATTCAAAAAAATTTTGAGTGATGAATAACAATTTATTTTATTCAAGAATCGTTGGATAACAATAAATTTTTATTCATCACTTTGATTTTTTTGAATAAAAAGAACCGGTCACTCATCACTCAAATTTTTTTCGAATAATGACTAAAAATTTATTTTTAATTTTTTCGTCACTCGTCACTCAAAAATAAATTTTTATCCTTATTTTTCAGGGATTAGTGACGAAAAAATGAGAAATAAATTTTTATTCATTATTCAAAAAAATTTGAGTCATGACTGACCGGCTATTTTTACTCAAAAAAAATCAAAGTGATGAAAAAAAATCAAGCGATTCTTGAATAAAATAAATTGTTATTCATCACTCAAATTTTTTTGAATATAAATAGCCAGTCACTCATCACTCAAAATTTTTAAAATAATGAATAATTTTTAATTTTTATTTGAATAATTTTTTATTCAAAATGGCCCAACCCTGAATTGTGGTTAGTGAAGGTAAAAAGTAATACAGTTCAAATATATCTATAGTATTCCATGAACTTTATTTCATACATTTCGCATATGTAGATCGTGAAGGGAAAGTCCACTGACTTAATTTAATTTAAATTTATTAACTTAATTTAATTTAATTTACTTTTATTTATTTTAATTTATATTAATTTAGTTTTATTTTATTTAAGCACATTCTTTATGTTCACATATGAAGCTCTAGAAATCCTGAATCTCTAGGTCTACACAGGAGGGAGTTTTGATAGCGTATTGTAGTTACGGTGTATTGGGACCAATTTTTAGGCTGCGCATCATCCATACGATAAAGTGTTCCTTCCAGCCGCATAAAAAGTTCGATTCAGATATCAATAACCCTGCAATAGATATTTTCTTCATTAATGTCGAATGGATTCAACAAGTCACTATACCCCACTCTTTCTTGAACGGTGTCTACGCCTCTGTATTTATGTCTAAGTATAGGTAAGTTAGTAAAAACCATAAATAAATAAATTTACTTGGTATCTACATATTCACATTTATGAATCGAAGTTTCTGAAAAAAGCAAGATGACGACCATCAAGTCAACTTGCCTAACAGTGGGCAGCCATGACTAAAGATTTTTTAAGTTGATTTTGTTATTGTGGTTTTGTTTGTACGCTGCTGCCGCTGAGACGCATAAATAATAGAAAAAAAATTGAAATTTTAAGAAATGGCTGTTCAACAAATACAAAAAAATAAACAAATTACATATTCGATATACTATTGCTAACGCACATATATATTTTTATTTTTATGTATGTATGAGTGCTTCCATTAAAGCAACTAAAACAAAGTAAATAGGCAGTTATGAATATGACAGCAGTCGTACTGCTGATTGTGCTTCTTCTGCTATTTTGGTTGACTTTTACTGCCAGCAATCAGAGAAGATATTATGTGTATGTTCGAATATACAAAAATACAGTCAAAACAAGACAACCAAATTTTGTACCTTCCTTTTTATAATTGAGCCAAAAACACTGTAAAACAGCCTAAAAATTCCCAGAGGTTTTCTTATCGGTTTTTGAAGCTTTTGGGTGTGCTGGATCCGAGTCTGAAGTCAGATTTTTCGGGTCACCCTAGGTTTTCTCTCCAGGGGGTAATTTTTTTAGAGATCGGTAGTAGTAAAAAACAATATTTTTTTATATTTGTGCCTTTCATGGCGATGAAATGGTATTACAACTTTGGTCCAATGCTTGTAAGTATGGGAAGAGGAAGAGATGGACCCATCACTAAGTATACCGAAATGGTCAGGATGGCGAGGTGAGTTGATTTAGCCATGCCCGTCTGTCCATCTGTCTGTTTGCACGCAAACTAGTCCCTCAGTTTTTCAGATATTTGGCTGAAATTTGGTATGCGGCCACCGTTTTCTAATATAGAAATCATTTGTCGGTACCAGCAAGATCGGGCCGATATTACATTAGCTCCCATACACTCGATTGTTCCGATAAAAGAATTTTGGGCTATAACTGCTGTAATTAAACAGGTAGGAACGTGAAAGTTTGAAAGTATTACTATTTTTATATATGCAATATCGATGTTGAAAACCATTGAGAAGGGATACATTTTTCACATACAGCCAGGTTCTGCAGTTCACTTCCGAATAAAAATTACATAGCAATTTAAAAATTTTCACAAATTTTATTCGGAAGTATATTTCCAGAACCGGCCAGATAGCCCCCATACAATCGATTGGTAGATAACTCCTGTATTAGATAACTCCTGTATTAGATAGGTAGGCACGTGAAATTTCGTAACTCTTTTAGAATATGGAATGTCGATGTTAAAAATCAATGAGATTGGACCAATAAAACACATCGCCCCATATAATCGATAGTTTCGATAATTTCATAATAAAGTTAAATTCACATAGGCTGTACTGGGGATCGAACAGTGAAAATCGTGACGTTAATTCATGAAAGGTATATAGCCTGTCGAAACTGTTTTCATTACTTGTTTTTTTCTTAATAACTTACTAACCCCAATTTTTTGAACTATGGAACATCTGGTTGCTGCCAAATATAAAAACCAAAATTTAACTATGGTTCCTCAACCCCAGAAAAAAACATTTTTTTTAAAACTATCGATCTCTTTACAAACCACCCTCTGGAGAGAAAACCTAGGTTGACCCGAAAAATCTGACTCCTGATTCGGATTCAGCACACACAAAAGCTTTAGAAATCTATGAGAAACTCGGGGGCTTAAAAACTTCAATTTTGTTGCACCGTGTAATCAGCAGTAAATTTAACTAAATATTTCGATCTCTGTGCCACTTATCGAAATAGTTTCATTCATCTATTTTATTGTTGTTGGATACTGAACTTCATATCCCAGTTCCGGTCTGTAACTCGGTGGTAAATAAGTTGAAAATCCGTCGAAATACTCTCCGATTTTCCTAAAATTTCTAAAAATCTCAACCAGCGCGCCACCTAGCAGCATTTTACTGCCGTATGTTGCAAAACCACCATGCTCAGCACTATGTTCCAAGTTTCAAGCCGATTACTAACAGAAAAGTTGACTTAAAAGTTTTTAAATTTCTCCGCGCACCACCTAGTGGATTTTGCTTGAAACTTATCTCGGGATTCAAAAATTTCGAACAGGGTGATACAAAAAGTTCCATAAGAAGACCTAAACTGAAAGGATTTTTTTATTTGGATTAATTCTTTTCAGGAAAGTTCAAAGCGGTCCATTCTAGGTGTTCCCACAGCAATCGTTTATTTTGACTGCAAGGAAATGCCCCACTCTAATGAACAGCCAGAGCCGAATGCCCGCAATAAAAAACATACATATAATATTTCGATTTAATTGTGTGTAATAGGTCGTTAAATAATTTGTAAGCGCCATTTTGTATATTTCTAATACTCGCCCACATAAACTTGTGTAGTAATACATACATGTAAAATGTGCTTTATGTATTATGTCGTGTTAATTTGCATAAAATGAATATTAAAAGTTGAACTCAAATTTAAATGTGATTTTATGACACTCACGTCGTATATACCAATTACACATATAGTAGCCACCCGAGAAAGTGAACAATTTGACACTCCAACACTCTTTTTTGCGCATTACACTCTTCTAACGTTAGGAATGCAAGGAAGCTCTACAACATAAACAAAGATCTATTTAAATCATATGAATGGAAATGCTTGTTCGTCGCGCTAAGCCTCAAAAACGACCGAACAAAATTTAATCTTAGTTTTGGGGTTTTTTGTTATTACTTCAGGCAAGTTTAGCGGGAAAAAATTAATATATTTAGGGGAGTGGCTCCTCCAAAACAGTTCATGGTTAGGACCAGAAAATTAGTATGGAGACATGTGACATCAATTCCACGGTCCCATGAAAAAGTTGGAGCTATCGGAAAAGGGAGCGCGGTACCTCCCTTACAAACTTAATTTTTAAGCTGAATATTTCTAGAAGAGTTTTATACGTAGGGACCCGAAAAATGGTAAGGTTATATGCGATATCAATACCATTATCACGCACTGAAATAAAAAGGTTGAAAGTGCACATTGAAAGTAACATATCAAAACCACTTTCAACGTGATTATGGTAATACTATAAATATTACAGTATTTACTGTAAAATTGGCAGTAAAAACATGTGATTTTTGAAAAATATCAGTTAATGATATGAGTCCACTTTCAAATTTACAGTAATTCATGTCAATATGATAGTGTCCACTTTCAAATTTACAGTAATTCATGTCAATATGATAGTATATTCGAAGAATGATAGGGGGTCACTTTCAAAATTGATATTACCCACTGTTGGACGAAAAATGACAGGGTTTACTGTTAATGTGACGGCCGTTTCTTGCAGATTTTTTTTCAGTGAAGCAAAAACAAAAGTTGTCGGAAAATAGGCGTGCCACCTTCCATACAAACTTATTTTTTAGGCAGGGATGTAGAAATTGGTATGGAAATATACGATGTTAATAACATTCCCACAAAAAAGTGTGAGTTACAGAAAAGAGGGCCTGACACCTCCCATAGACACTTCAGTCTTTATATATCTAAAAGGGTCTTGAAAATTGGTATGGAGATATACGATATCAATACCACACCCACGAAAAAATTTAAGCCATATAGTTGTTACTTGGGGGCGTCCATAATCTAAGTTTCCGTCTTTGGCTTATCGAAAAGTTGCTCGTCAAATAATAAACGTTCCCGAACAGTTGCTTCTAAACTGTACCGAAACCCCGAATAAATGTTGCATGGAAAAGACAGAGGATTAATTTTGTATTTTTTTTTTTACTTGGTAGCTTCCTATGTTTTAATTAGTTCACGTTGCCGATCGTGCGCTGTATTCACAATTTAAAAATTTACACTCTAATTAACTTTATAGGACGTTTAAACAACGGAAATATTGTGTTAAGTAGCTAAAGTGAAAGCGTTACACCATTATCATTGCCCTCAATAAGTTTTCCAGCTTTTGTAAAATGGCGTATTGCACCACACAATAATTGGACATTAAGTAAATTCGTCATGGTAACAACTCCATTTACGGTACTCTTAAACACCAATAAAGTAATGGACTTGGCATAAAATATCAGCGCGGAAGATCCAACGAAGAATTCGTTAGGCTTGCAATCAATTCCTATTGAGTAGGCAATTGAGAAGGAAGTTTTTCCTTCAAAGAACAAAGCTCTATAGGCCTTACTTCCTTACACGATATTTTCCCTAAACTCTAAAGACGTCTAATAAATAAGCACACTTACAGTGAAGCAGCTACCAAAAATGCATTTAGGCATGTTAAATGTCATTTATAGCTTGACAGTTGGCTCGGCGGGTGAATGTTGTAGTGTGTTGCAGCGTCGTCTATGACATTTGCAAACGCTAGTCGATGTTGTTGTCTTTTAAATGGTTGATTTTAGCACAAAGTGTCATTTCATGCCATTTGTGCGACTGCGTAGGCGTCGCAAAATTTATTACATGACACAAAGCGACACACATAAAACATTGAATTCAAATGCAGTTCAAATCTGAGTGATATTAAAAAAAATAAGCAAAACAGTATTTGCTTACGTTGAGGATTAACTAATAGAGTGATTTTTTATAGTCTAAAATTGAAATAAAAAAATCCAAATATATGCAGAATGATCGTGCGACAGGCGACATAGTGATCAGAACTTTCAGTATTATTATGCTCAAGTAGTACATCACAAACACCAACAAGACGTTGAGAGATCAACGCATCACTTCGTCGCTGATTGGCGATTGCACGACACTAAACATCACGAAGCACTCAGCTTGGTTTCCAGTATCTAACAGCGGCAGCGACGATGTGCCTGCTTGATTATTTACTAGTAGCTGACGTGTGCGTTCACAACCCACCTCTGCCCAATGCAGAGCATCAGCGCCAGCAACGAGATCAAGAGGGAATAGCGAAACGATCATTAAAAAAGAAAGAGCGAGATGATAAACAACAACGACAGTAGCAACTTAAAGCATTTTCGCAACATCGCGCCTGTAATACCACAACACTTCATATATATCACCTCACAACGCATCGTCTGACATCACATCCCAACACCTCACATCACTACGTACAACATTTTGATTATTGAAGACATCCTGTGTTTGAATGATTTTCTCTTGGCTCTCTTTTAAAAAAAGGGGAGCTCTTGATTCTAAATAGAAACAAAAGTGATTAGAGATTACTTTTTTATTTGGGTTTATGACAAGTTGATGCATATTCAAATAAATTATGAGGATGATGTGCGATTTATGGAATGTCGCTTCGTCGCCATTTCGTTAAGTATGTTGGTTTTTTCACAACTGATCGTTTATAATTTTAGCTTGTTCTCACTCACTACTTAGATATTAATTTATAGTGAACTCAAAAGGCATATCAAAACGCCCACTGACTAAGTTCATTCAAATAGACAGTTCGGGCAGACATAAACACAACAACCGCAATGATTAGTTGAAGATGTTTTATTAGAGACGAGTTTGTGTTAAGTTTGATGTCATTGCCTTAAGAGAAATGTGTTGCAGGAAGGCGTTAGTGATCATATTATTGATGCAATGCAATTCCTAAACTTATTTTTTGTCACATCATAAATTGTTGTTATTTTCCAGTAACTGCTCTCCAGTAATCTACATGCATCAATTCTCTCTAATTAAAATTTATTATTTACACCTACGCAGTTGTTTAATTTATCTTAAATTCCACATTCTCTAGACAATTGGTGTTTTTTCTTTACAATGAAAATTATTACGAATAAGAGTAGCCGGTGGATGAAGTGTGATGATGATCACTTAAGATCATTCGCGATCACTCGCCTAATGCATGAAATTTAAAGCGAATTTAAGTTAATAGCTAATATTTTATGATATCCGGTTTAGATCAAGCTGTGCTATGAAGTTCGCAGTCCCCGTTTTTTAATGAAAAATTCTTTTGAGTAAATATAACGATCCCCTGCAGGGAACTCAGGCACTAATGACACAAAGTTTTGGTTCAGAACTAGATATAAAGTGGCCAATAAGAACTAGTACGTTAGTGATTACATTTTTACTAGTTCGAAACCAGGAGTCATTAAATTTTTATATTTAATTTATATTCAGAACTATAGAAATAGTGCAAATAAACGAACTATCGAATTTTCTACTAGTTCCAGTTTAGGATATCGCCATGTTAAATTCGCCAGTTGATTTCATGTAAAAAAGATAGTTCGCGAACTAGTACTGGTTCAGAACGCAATAGAAGCGAACTAGCTCTGAACTAGAGATTTTCCCTACAGGGTCATTATAGCAGAATCGCTTTTAACACTTGATGAAATAAATTTGATTTAGGCCCGGGTTTTCAGTGCAAGGTTAAACCTTACTGTGAGTTTAAACTCGAGTTAAAAGGTAAATTTGTATGAGATAAACTCTAGTCAACTTTTTCTGTGGTTTGTCATAGAGTTTATTATTTTATTGGATGACCAATGTTGCAGCAGTTAGCTTCATAGAACAATAATTATTATGAGTTGAATGATTGAAGCTTCAAACGCCATAAACAGAACGAGGATCACTTGCATCACTGTGGGAATTTTTATCTAGCTGTCGACAAGGTTTAAGGCTCTCCTTGATATGTTAGTTAGAAATTCCCCCCATAAAATATGTATATCAAATAAAAGCGTTGTAAAAAAGTTACCGATGTTTGAAGATCACTTTGTTATCACCTTAAGATCACTTTTATAATTGCATGCCATTTCAAATCCTAATCTCATTTCCTACAACTGGCAATATAAATCTCTTTTAACGGAAGGATCAATAAAAAGTCAATAATAGCGTTCACTTGTTGCGTAAGGCGGCTTTCCTTTGAATGCAACCATGTAACCTAAACAAATTTTCTTAGCCGCATACGATTTCAATGGAAATCACTTGAATGTGGCACACGCCTTATTTACGATCATCGTAAACCCACAAATAAACATAGAATAAGACTAATCGTAAACACGAGCACATAATGGTAGTAAGAGGAAATCGTTACCTAATCTTATTGTCTTAGGCGGTAAGCCACATTTATGTACACACTGATCTCGGCGACTTTGATGACGGCGATCCTCTTAAGAGAAGTAGATCAATATTTGTGCGTGAGATTTTGGTGGGCAGGTTGTTTGTAATTATTTACTAAGTGCATTTTCAGAGCGCTCTTTTATTGTATTTGCATTTGAAATGATGTTAAGTGCCGCAAGGATATTTACTTTCTTGAGAAAAGGATGCTAGTTCTAATAAAATTCTAATTTTTTTTTTTAATATTTTCTTCAGTTTGTCTTTACAAGATCGTGGCATCGCAGAACGGCAGATCAGTGAAGAACATATCAAATCCCATGAAGCTTTCTCAAAATTGTTTCTGAATCTCGTCGTTTAGCTCATTTTTCTTCAATTCGAGACTTGGATTTCCTTATTAGGCCCGATTTCACAGTGCACGGTTAACTTAAGTTCTTCAGTTACTATGGACCTAACTTAACCTATTTGACTTTTTACTACATAAATGTTTAGTAGACGGCCTTCTGATACAGCTTACTTACTTACTTAAAATAGCCTTTAACCGCCTAGGCGATTTTGGCCGTCCAACAACAGTAAGAGGCAACTGGCGACAATTGGAGACACCGCGTGTTCTCACATCTGCCTCCCAGGTATACAAAGTCCCTTACTATCTCGAAATTATGGCTGCCAACAGTGGCACGGTTGCCAAGAAGCGAATGCGCTGACTCTTTGCTTGGTGAAAGCAGGTAGGTACTTTGTTTTACTTTCGTTCACCACCATACCCATTTTTTCCGTTTATTTTTTTAATTTGGAGTACGCAGAATTACGTCGCGGTTATTGAGGCCAATGATGTCGAGGTCGTCGGCATACACCAACAGTTGTATGTTCTTGTAATATATTGTTCCAGCGCGATTAACTTCTGCAGCTGTATGGTTTTCTCCAACATCAAATCAAAGTAATCGCACGATAGGTGGTCGCCCTGCCTGAAACCCCGTTTAACAGGTCTGAAGCCACACCGATAAGGGGCAATCAGTCGGTTTACGTCAGGCTTCAGTCTTTCGCATAATACGCTTAATGGGACCTTATATGAGCGACTTAAAATCCTGATTCCTCGATAGTTGGTAGGTGGGGTCGGGCTCGTCCTCTTCTCTGAATTGTTGCTCTGTTTTTCCGTTTAAAAGGGCAGATAAGTGATCCCTCCATAACCTTAGTACTCTCTGAACATCTTTAAAGTTCAAAGTGAATAATATTGCAAAATTTTGCGTTTTTTTTCTTGCGAAGTTGGTTTGTTGTTGGATGACTCGTGATGTTATTATAGGGCCACAGCGGACGAAAAGGGTAAATATGTGGGCATGGCTGTTATAGAGGGATCGTGAGGAGATGCACTAAAGAAAGATAATTGGAAATATAGAAGTAAACAATAGGTAGATGAAGACGGAAAGAGAAAACGAGTAAGAGAAGGAGTACATATAAGGGGGACTGGAAAATGAAGCCGGTAGCCCGTTTTTTGCAAACGCTACCTACATTAGTCGAAATATAATAGCCAGAAAATTTATGGAATGTAAGTTCCGACTAGAAATTTGCCGTCCTATTTAAGAATGTGGATATCTACATTCTAGCTCAAACCGAAATAATGAACAAAATGTGTTTGGATCTGGACTTTTCAATATATATTAATTTTGTAATTAAAAATTAGCATTTTAGAAAGTCCACATCCAAATCTTTCTATTTATGCAAAAAAAAAACATTAATTTCGATTTCTGTGTATGCAAAATGTAGATACTAATCTTTTTTCAATGCAAAATATTGAAAACTTTTCATTAGCAGATACTGCATATTTTGTATGTAATATAAAAGGAGCCCCAGCTACAAAAAGCTGAGACTCCTATTTAAAAATGTGGGTATCTACAAATTATAGAGCAGATACGTCGCCTTTGAATAGGAAACCGGCTCTTATTTCACTTGGTTTCCTATTAAAAGTGTAGATGAGCGTTTCTTTTTCAAGTGATCCAAATTTTGTAAAAAATCAACGGTCAAGTCACGGATTTTGTTCAAATTCGCTTTACACGTAGGGACTATACATTGATTTGACACATATTTTTTGTTTTGCCATTTTTTCGATTTTCTTCGGAGATATGATCTGTCAAAGTTTGGAATTTTTCTTGAAGTAATGAAAACATGTACCTACTCAATCCATCATATCTCGGCTTGTACTAATGTTACAAACTTCAACTTGAGCTCATTTGAAATCTAATGAATCAGGCTTTGCGTTTCTTAGTAATTTTTTTGCATCTGGCAATTTTTTTAATTTTATTATAAAAATTGCATTTTTAACATTGCAACTGCCCAGTGTTACCCACAACATATTTATTTCTAAATAATAGCATTCGATTGCTTATTAAATACTCTACAAAATCAATATATTTCAAAAATGGGGTCTACATACGGACTTTTACTAAAATACATATTTATAAGACTAACTCTATATTTTTGTATGAAAAAAAAAAAAAAATTTATCAAATTTTTTAACAAGCTTTTTTTGTAGTATAACACTGCATTCACAACAATATTAATAAATTCAAAAAATGCCCCTTTAATTCGAGTTTATGGCCCAACGTGAACGCCATATAACATTGAGAGGTAATTCTATCCAAGTGAAATTTATTAGAAAGGAGCGAGATCGAACGGCCTTAAAATCTAAACTAATGGTTAGGGTAGGTTCAAGTGGCTGCCGCAGAGGCACACCTAGGCAAGTATTAAAAGGCCCGTTGTGGTACCACCAACACTAGGAAAGTCAGTTCCGGGACCCTGCCATATGGAAAATCCCGGTATTAACGGAATTCTCCACATAGCAGAATCCCGGGACTGACTTTCCTATACCGACACCGTTACTCCTCCTCGAACCATTTAGATGACTTGATGATGGCCATCAGGTCCTTTATGTCCAGCTCCGTGACCTGGCGTAGGCTAACCAGGAAGGGAACTCCCAAAAAGCGCGTTCTCGCGCCACTTAAAGCCGGGCAGTTGCAGATGAGGTGTTCCACCGTTTCCTCCTCCTCATCATCCTTACAACTCCTACAGCATCGTCGGTAGAGCACACCAAGTCTTTCTGCGTGCCTACCAATGAGGCAGTGCCCAGTTAATACGCCTATTAATATGGAGATTTTAATACGCCTATTAATATGGAAGTGCCGCGATGAGTGACGGGACTCCGATCCGTGCTCTCCCATTCTTCCCTGCTGGGAATGTTGATTTTAAAACCGCTATCTCCGACTGTTGTGGTCGCACAGCGATCTGTGCTCAGCGGAAGAAAGCTGTAGGATCCCAAAATACAGGCGTGTCCAGTAGTGCTTGCGCCCCAGCCGGACGTTTACCTTAGACGCAGAGCCGATGCTGCTGCTACTCGGTGCCCTTCCAGATCGAGTGGCAAAATGCCAAGAATGGCCTGGAGTGCTTCATTGGGCGTTGTTCTTAACGCACCGCTTATACAGATCATGCAAGATCTGTGTACTTTACCTAGCAGATTAAGGTTTGTTGCCTTGCTCAGCGCAGGCCACCATACCACAACTCCATAGAGCATGATTGGTCGAATGATTGCAGTGTAGATCCATTTGCATATTTTGGGGCTGAGCCCCAATTTATTTTCAATGGCTCTTTTGCGCGTGTAGAGTGCAATACACGCTTTCTTCTGGCGCTGAAGAACATTCTCCTTCCAGGTTAGTTTCCTATCCAGAACTGTGCCCAAGAACTTGGCTTTGTCAGCCAAGTTCAGGTGCACGTTATTCAGTTTTGGTAGTATTAGCGGTGGTATCTTATAGCGGTTGGTGAAAAGGACCAGTTCTACTTTTCCCGGGTTGATGCTCAGTCCGCAGCGCGAGCACCATGAGGAAACCTCTCTCAGTGCTACTTGCATCAAGTCGCACGGGGTTTGTGGGAATTTGCCCCTATATACTATAGCTAAGTCGTCTGCATATGCCACTACCTTCCCGCCCCCCAGCTTGTGTCTCGCAGCATCGAGTTGACAGTGACATAGAAGCGGGGAGAGAACATCACCCTGAGGCGTTCCCGTGATGAAACTATTCGTCTACCCCTTAGCAGTTGATCAATAAGTCCAATAAGAGACCTGCTTATGCCTAGACTTGTTAAAGCGGTGTTTATAGCATCAGGTCTTATGTTGTTGAAGGCTCCTTCAATATCTAAAAAGGCCACAAGACAGTACTCCTTTTCATACAGCGATTTTTCAATAACAGAAACTATGCTGTGAAGCGCAGTTTCTGTAGATTTCCCTTTGGTGTATGCATGCTGATAGCTACAGATCAGGTTGCTATCAATAGTAGAGGAGAGGTAGTCATTTATTATCCTCTCGAAGATTTTGAGCACAAAGGATGAGAGACTGATCGGCCTATAGTCCTTGGGCTCGTAATGAGACGCCTTCCCCGCCTTAGGAATAAACACTACCGTGGCGCTTCTCCAGGAGCACTAAATGTAGATAAGAGCCAGGCAGGCTGTATAGAGAAATACCAGCCATTTGGCTGATGTCTCCAGCGTGTTTATGAGTTGTGCGGGAATAATCCCGTCTGGCCCGGGAGCCTTGAACGATTCGAAGCTTTTAACCGCCCACCTAACCTTTTCCTCCGTGATGGGTATGTATACAGCCAAGTTTGTTGTAGGTGCTAGGGGTTCCTCCTGCTAGTTCCCTGGGAAGTGCGTATTCAAGAGCAGCTCTAGGGTTTCCCTCTCCGTGCTGGTCCAGGATCCTTCAGGTTTGCGCAAATAGCTAATGGTTGTTTCAAGCAGAAATTCTGCGACTTTATTCCCTACTTGGTTAATGTGTTATGTTAACTAAAATACCACTATCCTTTTTTTGGTAAACATATACATGTATTGCATAGTAGACTAGGATGGAACTTTATTTTATGACTTTGACTTGACAAAATACAAAATAAGAAACAGGAAGAAAATAGATTGACGCAGTTACATCCTTGTATATTAGTGAAACGTACAAATAGTAATAAAATTAATCTAAGATTTCTAAAAAGCGCTTGCTTGATAAAAATGGGATAATGCCTAAAACATCAGAGGGAGAAGAGCGGCGATTGATGCTTCAATCCACATAGGCTGAATCCGCAGCCAAAAACAAATATTCAGTCGTATTTTTTTTTATTTTTTTTTAACAAAACAATTAGAAAACCAAATTTTCAAGGGGTCCAACTTCGAACTTCGAAAGCCCGTAACTTAGTTTTAGAGACTAACTTCTCTTCAAGAAAGCTGATTTGGTCCAATACCCAGCCGGCTGCTGTACAATGTAAAAACATTATTAACGTTATGTATGGATCATTCACCTATAGCTAAATTTCGGAATTTGATACTGAGGTCAAACGTGTAGCATTGCTCGACAATATTCCATGAAAGCTTTTCAGGGTACCCTTTGGTAAAAGAAAATATGTTCCCACAAACAGAAACGATTTCGGTTTCTTTTTCAGCTCAAAATGACGGTTACGATCGTAGTTCCCATATAATCGATTGTTCCGATAAACGGATTTCGGGCTATAACTTCTGTAATTAAAGAGCTAGTAACGTGAAATTTTTTTTTTACATGGAAAATGTCGATATTGAAAATCAGCAAGATCGGAGCAATAGTACTCATAGCTCCCATACAATCGATAGTTCCGATAAACGGATTTTGGGCAATAACTCCTGTTATTAAAAAGGTAGACACGTAACTATTGTTTTTTTTGCGTGTGCATTGCCTACAGTAGGGTTGACCTAATTTGCCACATAGCCCCTATATAATTGATTGCATCCTTTATATATCAGCGTCACTCCTTTATAGTGTGTTCATGCTTCAAATAACGTGCCTCATACTCATGAAAGGTTATACCTTTTCCTTACAGCCGAAGACAGCCTTTTCCTTATTTGTTCCTTCTTAAAATTGTACAAGCAAGCCATTAAGCATATGAAAGGGAATGATATTGCATGGTTTGCACAGAATTTAGAATTAGAAATGCATAATTATATCTATCCAATTCATAGTATTAGCTCTCAATGTTATAATATAAAAAAAAGCTTGTTAAAAAATTTGTGTTACATTTTTCTTTTTTTTTCATACAAAAATATAGAATTGGTCTTGTAAATATGTATTTTAGTAAAAGTCCGTATGTAGACCCCATTTTTGAAATATATTGATTTTGTAGAGAATTTAATAAGAAATCGAATGCTGTTATTTAGAACTAAAAATGTTGTGGGTAACACTGTGCAGTTGCAATGTTAAAAATGCAATTATTATAATAAAATTAAAAAAAAAAATGCCAGATGCAAAAAAATTACTGAGAAACGCAAAGCCTGATTCATTAGCTTTCAAATGACCTCAAGTTGAAGTTTGTAGCATTAGTACAAGCCGAGATATGATAGATTGAGTAGGTACATGTTTTCATTAGTTTAAGAAAAATTCAAAACTTTGACAGATCATATCTCCGAAGAATATGTTTAGTAGCTTGTAGATAGTAGTTGTAGTAGTTTTGTAGATACCCACATTTTTTTTTAGGATTTGGGGAAAAACTGTGTAGATACTGCAAAAGACAGATTTTAATTTAGCAATAACTTTATATTCATTTGCAAATTACAAAATATTTTTGCAAGAATAAACTCGAATTTTCAAGACGAGTACACCGATATAAATAACTTATTTTCGAAAAAATATGTAGATACCCACATTCTTAAATAGGACGGCAGAAATGTCTCGAGCATATTGACATTTCCCGTATCTGATATTATTAACATCACTTCACCTGAAATACCTCAGATCTACAGCGTCCTTTTTAGAGTGTTTCTGGAAATTCAATTTAATTTGTTCATTTATTGCACTTCCGTTTATTTAAAATTCCTCTCTGAACTTGGTTTTATGTATTTAGCTTTATTTCTTATTATATATACATCCGTATATGTATATGTGTATTCAATATACAATGCTAGATGACTTGATAGATTCCTACAGGTAACTATTTCACATTTGGATCAATAAAAATTCACTCAAATCGTTAAAAATGCATTACCATCTACTTTCGATGAATTCCTTAAGATGCATTGAGTGTGTGAGTTGCGACCCATTAAAAAATGATTGAGAGCAATGAAAAATTCAATTATCTATTCTTATCTGGTAGATGAATGATGTGTGATTTATTTTATTTTTAGAACATTTTTTATTTTAATTTTAATTTTATTTTACTTATTTTATTTGGCGGCCGCCATGTTGTAGCGGTAGTGTGTTCGGCCGGTGACATGACAAAATCCCAAGTGCCAAAATCCCAAGTAAAAAAATTGGGATTACGACACTCCCCTTGCAGCGTCATAATCCAAATTTTTTTAGTAGTAGTCGGGTAATGATGTCCGGCAAAAGCAACTTTACGCCTCTCGGCAGTAGTTTCCCAAACTCTCCTAGTATATTTCTGCCATATTTTTCATACGTTCCTTTTCAAAACTCGATTACTGCTGGAAAATTTTCTTGTCTAGGTAGACCGGGAGCGTACTTCAGTAAAACTTTCCTTTGAATACCATGTCAATACTTATGTCATTATGATGTTTTTAGTATCGTTACGAATGATAGTATGTAAAACATTAGGTCGTCACCTAATATTAAATATTATATTTTTCCAGTTTTATTGATCGCTTGCAAAACTAAACCTTATGAGACAGCTTTACAGGGGTGTAAAAGTAGGTCCCAGTTGGTGCACCCTGGGTAACGCTAAATGACCTGCATAGCCTACACGGCTAGTTTCTTGTATTGCCGGTTCTACGAGAACGGTACCAGTACTTGTGCTGTATCCATCGTGCCGAAACGACCCGGGCCGTTTTGTTATATCGACCCGGCCAAGAGCAATACACTCGGGGTGACCCTGTCTGACATTTAGGCAGGGCTACACCTCGCTACAACAACAACAACAGACAGCTTATGAACAGAAAAGCTGTGCTTGATATATGAAATTTTAAAGCTGAAGATAGTCTTTGAACTAGTTTAAGAGTCTAGATCCCCCTATGTTATCTAATTAAAAAAAAAAAACGCTAGTAGCGTGATAGAAGTTAACTCCTTACCTTAAGAATAATAAATTGAATCAGCAGGCTGTGGTTAGGGCTTGATATATCGATCAAATTTTTCTGTTTTAAACTGCCGAAAAGTCAAGCCAACTTGATCCCAATCGTTCCAGGCATCCCCAAGATATACAAAGGAATGAAAAAATAGGTGGCAAACCTGCCTGAATTTATATTCCTTGATATACGCAGAAAATACCTTTCATTTCATACCCATATTGGCTTGTTTTGCTCAATTTAAAAAAAAAAATGAGATAGGTGGCAACGCTGTATACCGCTCGAAATGGTAAAACCAACGTGCATAGTCTACTAAGCCTACTATCTATATGCCGAATTTGATCGAAATCGCTTCAGCCGTTCCCGCGTTATTAGTCGATATACGAAGGAATAAATAAAAAGCCTTTAGGGGGCAACCCTATGTATCTACCATTAAAATATATTCGTTGGTATACGGCCGTAAATACCTTTCATATGATACCCACAGTGGCATATCTTGCTCAATACATATTTAGAAAAATTGAGATGGGTGGCAACCTGTAGGCCGACCGATTGGCAACACCAAATTAGAAAGTGTGAGAATGCAGCATTATTCCTAAATGACCAAATTTGATCCAAATCGCTTCAGAAATTCCTTAGATATTAGTGGATATACATATAAAAGATTTATTTTCAAATGGCTGTTGCGACGTCTGCTGGAAGCTAGGAATACCAAAAGTTTTTATTTCCGTCCCCTTTATTTTTATTTTTTAGTCAAATTTCTTACTTATTTAGTTAAAATAGCACTTGGTCCTGCCATCGGAGTGGTGTTCTCCCTCTTCCTCTACTTCCACCGACGGGTGCCGATAAGAAAAGGTACCTTCTGGGCCGGATCGTCTTCGGTCATTCGCACCACGTGACCTAGACAGCGAAGCCGCTGGGTTTTTGTCCACTGAACTATGTCGACGTCTGCGTAAAGCTCATACAGCTCATCATTATATCTTCTTCGGTACTTCGGGTCGCCAACTTTTAGGGGTCTCGAATACGCCCAAATCCGCCTCATCAGATGCTGTCAGTGTCCATGCTTCTGCAGCATATAGCAGGACGGGTACGATAAGTGACTTTAAGAGTGTTGTTTTTTTTCGTCGATAGAGGACTTAATTTCTCAATTGCCTACTCAGCCCAAAGTAGCATTTGTTTGCAAGACGCGAATGCGCTGACTCTTTGCTTGATGCCAGCATGTACTTCGGTTTACCTTCGTTCACCAAAAATCTATTTTTCCGCTTCTTTTTCTAATTTGGAGTAGTCAAAAGTTACGGCGCGGTTGTTGAGGCCAATGATGTGGATGTTGTCGGCATACGTCATCAGTTGTACGCTCTTGTAATATATTGTTCCAACGCGGTTTTATTTTCTCCCACATCCGATGAAAGAAATCGCACGATAGGGGGTCGCCTGAAACATTGTTTAGTTTCGAGCGGCCCGCAGATTCTGAGCGAGCTGGTGGTGTTGCTTAGCATCATTTTGCATAGCCGTATAAGTTTTGCGTGAAACTAAAATTAGACATAGCGGCATATAGGCTACTCCTTTTCATGCTTAGGAAATCCTCCGTCCTCCATCAGAGCCCGCCGCTTGAGCCGCGATATAGCTATTCGCACGTCGTTATAGTTGGGTTGTGGAATTTGAATTCCATCGTCTTCGATTGTGGGGTCGGGCTCGCCCTCTTCTCTGAATTGTTGCTCTGTTCCTCCGTTTAAAAGGGCAGAGAAGTGATCCCGCCATAACCTAAGTACTCCCTGAACATTTGCCAGCAGGTCGACGTTGTCATTTTTACAGGAGGTTGCCCCGGGTTTGAAACCTTTTGCCATTCGTAGTATTTTTTTATACAATTTTCGGACGTTGCTTCTGCTGTCTAGCATCTCAAGCTCTTCGATTTCACGCTTTTCCGGTTCCTTTTTCGTCGCCCGGAAAGCCGTCTCGCTTCTCTCTTCATCTCGCGGTAGTGTTCACACACGCTCCTCGTTGAATTCGCTTTTAACCTTGACTTTCTTTTCACGTTTTTGCAAATTTCACTATTCATAAAAACATTGCATCGCTGCCTAAGAAGTTAACTTCATTTCACCTGTCCCGGGCTTTGAAACTGTGATCTTTGATATACATATTGTATAGCAATTTCCTATAGCTATATGAAGATCTGGGCAATAGTAGACTTACGAGCTCTAAAGCTGTACTTATAAGATGAAAGTGCTTACCGTCGATGGACTTCCATATTGAGCACAGTACACTGTACCGGACCTTACTTGAGAGAGGGAGAGTTTGAGAACAGAGAGAGCGGACAAGCAAGTGAATATCTTGGCAGCAGAATTCATTTGACTAGTGCTACAACCAACAGGTATACACAAAGTATATATATATGTTGAATTTGCCTTGGGTATATACTTACATATAATCGTGACAATAATTTCACATGTCAAACTAGGAGAAAAGAGTGACATTAAATAATAATAAAGTGATCAAAGTATCGTCAAAACATGCGACAGTGTAACTACAATAACGAAAAGCAAGAAAAAAATTGAGTCAGCAGGAAAAGGAAGCAATGAAATTGACATATTCTTTGTGCCAAAATTATAACCAAGCAGGGAAATGTTTACGAATGTATGTACCTATGTGTATTTGCAAAGAGTAAGACATTTAAGTAAACTGTCAAAATATAAACTGTCAACAGTGTCAACTTACACGAAAAGTTTAAAAAAGAGTTCGAAAAAAAATAAGTTTTGCAGTGGCAAAAAATTAGTCAATGAAGAAGTGTAAAGGAGACAAAACAGCAACACTGCTTCTTTGCCAAGCCAAAAGGACGACATACCAACCGTAACGGTTAATAAATGACTACCTAGAATTTGTTGTTGTTCTGCTATGCGCTGGTGGCCCTGTTATTGAAAAAAATCGAAAAAATTCCTTGGGGAGCAAGTCATAATTTTAAAGGCAAAGTTTCTTACTTGGCATTGTGTAGCAGTGGCGAAAAAAATTGAATACAAGACTTTATTGCATGCATTGTTGTTGCTATTGTTATTAGGATATTGCTACAAAGAGACACGACAAGTTATTGAAAAGTCGTAGAAAACTCACACTCCGACGAATACTTTTTTCACCTTACACAATTTTCGAAATATTGAACAACGAAAGGGTTGTTGACTGCCTGCGAAGCTACTGAGCTGCCAACTTAGTGGGTGAGTGTGAGCAAGTATGGGGTGCGAAAGTGCTATTGTCGACTGTAAGCGCAGTGAAAGGGAAATTGAAAATTCCAAAAATTATCACAGTATTGAGCTAAATAATATTGTGTAGGCGTTTGAAAAGGGGTACCAAGCGCTACCGCAGGAGTTGGAGGTGATTTAGTGTTAAATAAAAAAACTTTTAAATTGCCATTTGATCGTTTATTTAACGACAATAATCACTCGGCAAGCGGAAAAGCGTCATCACAATGCAACGCGAAGACAGTAAACAGTTGACAATCAATGGGTAGAAAGTAAAGTTAGATAGTGCTTAGGTGTGGAGTAGAAATGAAAGGGCTGCGGAAGAGCACTGCGTAGGACTTAAGGCAAGCAGGAAATAATATCCGTAGCGCGTGTCGACATATTTACTGACAATGCGCTGCCAACAAACAATCTACGCTAATGTGACAATTTTATTTTTTTTTTATTATAAATCGAAATGAGTTTTTAAAGCGACTAAATGTATGACAATATTTTCGTTCGCCTACTTCACTTGTCTCTCTCATATTTTTTAAGGTGATAGGTAACAAGGTCAATGGAAATAGTGTCAATTGACTCTATTTCGCATTGCAAATGAAAGTAGCGTCAATTGCCACTATTTCCATTTTCGAAATGGAAATAAGATCCGTTGACTTAATTTCTCTTTGTCAATACATTTATTGACGTTGTTTCCTAATCGAAATGGACATAGCATCAACTTTGCTTATAGCATGTCAACGGACCTTCACGCAATGTTTAAGTTTAATGATGTGATCTTCAACATTACAAAAAGCGTCGCATTTTATCATATGATTTCAATTTAAAATACTCAATGGTCCGAGTTTTTTAATTGTAAATATTTATTAATAATCTGATATAAATTTACCCCTTTATTCAAAAAAAATATAAAAGGTTTATAAGCTCTTATTATTCCAAATTTTTAGGAAAATGTCATTTTAAAAAGCTTTATAAACCAATTTTATTTTTTATGAATATGGGAGGCTCATTCCATTTCAAGACAAGCGGTCCGCCCGGGACATGATTTTTAATTTCGATGAAATTTTAATATGTTGTTCTTTGGTCAAAATAAAGAAACACGTGTCTTTTTTTCCTGAACATTTTTTTTCGGATTTATCGGCCGTTGAAATCGTTAAAATGCAATGAACATTTTTTCGCCCATTTTTTTAACTCGCAATAAATTTGTCAAAAATTAACCGATTCTCCTTTTTTTTTAAATGTTCGTTTACTATTTTTTTATATAAATTTATAAAAAATATTATATATTTAAAAAATTTTTTTTTTTTAGTATTTAGTAAAAATTTATGACTTTTTTCAAAAATTAATATCTCAAAAAAGTTCATTTTTTTTGTTTTGAAATTTTTTCTATATTGAGTCAACAGTTTATATTTCAACTTGGCTAAATGCCTATTAGCCAAAATTCGTTGTTTTCGAGATATGAATTTTTGAATATTTAACATTTTTTCCCCCCCATATATTGATGCAATGCATATTATCTTTGTCAAAAATTAACCGATTCTCATGATTTTTTCTTTGAAATGTTCCTTTTTACTTTTACTTGGCTAGAAATTCATAAACAATAGCATATAGTTAAAGAAAGATAATTTTTTTTTTAGAATTTAGTAAAAATTTATGACTTTTTTCAAAAATTAATATCTCAAAAACGGTAACATTTTGCTTGTTGAAATGTTTTTCCGTATTGAGTGCACAGTTTATATTTCAACTTGGCTAAATATCAACTGGCCAAAGTTCGTTGTTTTCGAGATATGCATTTTTGAATATATAAAATTCCCCCTCAAATACTCGAAAACGACGAATTTTGGCTAGTTGATATTAAGCCAAGTTGAAATATAAACTGTTCACTCAATATAGAAAAAGTTTAAACAAACAAAAAATTACAATTTCCAAGATATTAGTTTTTGAAAAAGTCATAAATTTTTACTAAATACTAAAAAAATTGTCGTTTTTTAACTATATGCTATTGTTTATGAATTTCTATTCAAGTAAAAGTAAAAACGAACATTTCAAAGAAAAAATCATGAGAATCGGTTAATTTTTGACAAAGATAATATGCATGGCATCAATATATGAGGGGAAAAAATATTCAAAAATTCATATCTCAAAAACAACGAATTTTGGCTAATAGGCATATAGTCAAGTTGAAATATGAACTGTTAACTCCCCAGCAAACCATAAGAGCTCTAAATGAGCGCATATGGGACTCTTTCATCTGAGCGCTCACATTCATAATGAGTTCATAAAGCAATCATAAACATTCATAAAATGCTCGTATTTGAGTGGCTTTTCCTATGCAACTGGTCATTCATAAATGAGCTCTCAGTCTTATGCATAAAAGATTATTTTTCGAATGTTTTTATGAGCTCTGAAAAGAGCTCATGAAAGAGTCTTTTTCGAATGATTTTTTGTACGAATTAAGAGCTTCCTTTTCTTCTTAATTTTTATTAATTTCTTTCCAGTTTTAATTTTTCCTTTCCTTTCTCATGACTTCTCCCATTCCCTTTTCCTATCCCTTGCACTTTAAATTTTCCTTTTAAATATGTAGAAACAAATAGGTAAACATTCATTGCATATCTAACATTCAAATATTGTTCATTATTTATTTTCTTACAAAAACTTATTTCAAAAAGAAAAATCATAACGTACTTGAATCCAAATAATGAAAGTAAAAGGTATTTATAGGGGCACACTCAGAAAAACTCATAAAACAATCATATTTGAAGACATGCATGGATGAAGGGGGTATGTCGCATTTTGAGTGAAACGAGAAAATCGGCTTTAAAGTTTTGCTTAAACATTTGAGGTTTTTTCGAATCTTTATGGAAAACTGACAAAGAAATTATGCAAAGCCATAAAAGACGTTGCATAACATGCAATAAAAACCATAAATTTATATTTAGTGTTTTATATGAAAAAATCGGAACATACCCCCTTCTTCCACAATTAATATTGAAAAGTTGTGTACATACCCCCTTCATCCATGAATTATCTTCTACAATTTTCACGATAGGCAGATTCTGATAAGACAGAAATATAGATCTGCATAAACACTATTCACCAATTCCAAAAACAGAAATTGAGTGAGAATGCGACATACCCCCTTCATCCATGCATGTCTTCATTTATGTACACGCTCATAAAAGCTCACATAACGATCATAAATTTTCAGGAAAAAAAGACACGTGTTTCTTTATTTTGACCAAAGAAGAACATATTAAAATTTCATCGAAATCAAAAATCATGTCCCGCGCAGACCGGTTGTCTTGGAATGGAATGAGCCGGGATTAAAAGTATTCAGGGGCATGACTTTCAAATTGATTCAATGAAATAAGCAAAAACATTATTCATAAACGCTTTATAAATTTAAAATGCTGTTATGAGGCCGTAAAAATGAAAAGAATTTTATAATGAGCTCTACCCTTGTATAAGCCTTTAATAAGACCTTTCTTCAAACAAAAATAAATAAAAAATTGGTAAAATTACATACATAAAAAAGTGGCAATGGATCGCCGATGAGGTTCAGGCGTACCCCGTTTGGGCCTAATCATTTTGAGTTCTTGGCCATTTAAATGGCCTCCTGAAGCGCGGTGGCGACTACGGAAATTGAGGTACAAATGGTTAATTTTGGGTCGGTGCGCTCTCCTGATGGCACGATGTTTGGCCCTGTCAAACGCAGGATGCTGCCCATATTTACGACAAAAAGCCTACACCCTTCTTTCCCGCATCCGCTACAACCCTGCCCCCAAATGTGATGTTTTCCGGAAGGACTTAACAGTGGACCACAATTTCTCAACGCCAACACAGACGTTGCAGGACCCACTTGAATTGTTTATGCTAGTCGACCAGGTGTATAATTTTGGGATCCTCAGCGCACACGTGGTGACGTTCGTTGGCACGGTCGCAGCATCCGCTAGGAAGTGGGAAGAACAGCAAAGGAGCTATCTGAGTCTTCCGAATCCCACCCTAGTCAGCCCAAAGCTGACGATGGTGATGTCAGGTAAGCTGCTTTGAGCTACTCCGTTTAGAATATAGACTGACGAATCGTCAATCTACCCGACTATCTCCTGTCCTCTTTAGTAGGCCATGCTAATATCAGGGCAATACCCCAATAAAGAAGCTGTGGGCAGCCGAGTGATGTAGAGGCGTCGTAGGGCGCGAATGACAGCCTGGAGCACATACATATTGCTGGGCATAGGTCGTGAAGACTGAAGTTCAGACAGGCGGTGGTGCAGCTCTAGAGCGTTGCGAGCCACAAGACGCCCTTTGGTGATAACAGCAAGGAGTAACGAAGATTCCGACACGGAGAACCGACTCTTCGTAGAAATGAAAAGCAGCTGCTATGCCCAATATCTACACAAAAGGAAGTTTGACGGTCGCACTCAACGCCGCCACCGCCTCTCACATCCGTTCAACACTCCTACTATCTTCGGAACACACTGACAAGGAGTCACAGAAGGACGTGCCCTTATTTTGCAGCTTTTCAACATGTTGTCTTTGATTCTTCAAAGGCAATTAAATTTTTTGATTTTGATTTGAATTTGAAAATTGAATTTTTTTTTGTTTGACAAATTCCGAACTGGCATTTCTCAACGCCAATATTGCCATATTTATATTGAATTTGCCTTACCTTATAAGCCAATAATAGTTACAAAACCTTTATAAAGCGTTTATGAATAAAGTTCATTATATCAGTTTTATAAAGTTAAAAATAGTTTTTACTATTACGCAGTTATAATTTTTATTTTCCATAATGATTTTAAAAAGCGCCGCAGGAAAAAATTTGGAATAAAAAATCGCGCGATTTTTAACTCCAAATTTTTATATTTTGGAATGATAGGATTTTAAAATATTGAATGGCGTGGCAGAAAAAAACTTCGAATAAAAAGTCACCCTTTTTAAATAAAGTCAAGCCATTAAATATATTAAAATAATATCAATTTGGAATTAAGAATCGCGCGATTCCGTTTGCGATGCGAAATAAAGTCAATTGACACTATTACGACTATAGATGGCAACTTTTCCTTCGTTTATTTCAGTTTCTTATAGTTCGCAACCTGGTTATGGAATACTATGAATACATATACCAAACTCAAAACTGTTACAGTTCGAAGTTAGCCAAAATACCCTTAGAGTACAGACCCCTTACCTGAAAAAACATGAAAATTAACTAAATATATTTTAAAACTCATCAACTTTAATATTAGGCAAACAAGCTAAATTTAAATCAAATTAGGTAAATCAGAAAGTGTGAAACCTTGACGAAGAGAAAAATACCGTTACATTATTATAAAATTAAAAATCAGAATGTCATAAAATGTGCGTGCATGTACATATGGGTGTTTCCACGGTCGCGAACAGTACGTTCATACGCTTTTATGGGCCAAGAAACAAAGTATACATTGGTTTTTCTTTTTTTTTTTTTGCCTCTTCGATAGCATTTTGGTAGGTCAATTTTAGGTGCAAGAGGCAGGTTTGTTCGATTTTTAGTTTTGACTGTGGGGGCAATTGGAAAAATCCAAAATTCAGCTAAATGGAATGGATTTTTTCAAAACGGTTGTAACATATTGAAGTGGCTTAAATTAACTTTCTTTACGATTATTCCGCGTTAAAATATCTTCAGTACATTTTTATATATACGCTTAAATGTCGGTCGCGAACGTACGGGTCGCGAACGTACGATTTTTCCATAAATTTTTTATACCTTTCATGAACATGAAATGGTATTATAACTTTGGTCCGATGTTTGTAAATATGATAAGAAGAAGAGATAGACCCATCAATAAGTATACCGAAATGATCAGGATGACGAGCTGAGTTGATTTAGCCATGTCCGTCTGTCCGTCTGTCCGTCTGTCTGTCTGTCTGTTTGAACGCAAACTAGTCCCTCAGTTTTTGAGATATTTGGCTGAAATTTGGTATGCGGCCACCATTTTCCAATATAGGAGTCATTTGTCGGAACCAGCAAGATCGGACCAATATAACATATAGCTCCCATACAACCGATTATTCCGATAAACGGATTTTGGGCTATAACTCCTGTAATTAAACACGAAGGAACGTGAAATTTTATAAGTGTTGCTATTTTTATATGTGAAATATCGATGCTGAAAATCATAGAGATGGGATAAATATTTCACATAGCTCCCATACAATCGATTATTCCGATAATAACTCCTGTAATTAAACACGTAGGAAAGTGAAATTTTGTAAGTATTGCTATTTTTATATGTGAAATATCGATGTTGAAACTCATAGAGATGGGATAAATATTTCACATAGCTCCCATACAATCGATTATTCCGATAAACGGATTTTGGGCTATAACTCCTGTAATTAAACACGTGAAATTTTGGACTTATTGCTATTTTTATATGTGAAATATCGATGTTGAAAATCATCGAGATTGGATAAATATTTCACATAGCCCCCATACAATCGATTGTTCCGATAAACGGATTTTGGTAGATAACTCCTGTAATTATATAGGTAGTAATTAAACACGTGAAATTTTGGAAGTATCGCTATTTTTATATGCGAAATATCGATGTTGAAAATCATTGAGATGGCATAAATATTTCACATAGCTCCCATACAATCGATTATTCCGATAAACGGATTTTGGGCTATAAGTCCTGTAATTAAATACATAGGAACGCGAAATTTTGGAAGCATCGCTATTTTTATATGTAAAATATCGATGTTGAAAATCATTGAAATGGGATAAATATTTCACATAGCCCCCATACAATCGATTGTTCCGATAAACGGATTTTGGTAGATAACTCCTGTAGTTATATCGGTAGGAACGTGAAATTTCGTAAATGTTGCTATTTTAGAATGTGGAATGTCGATGTTCAAAATCAATGAGATTGGACCAATATAACACATCGTCCCCATATAATCGATAGCTCCGATAATTTCGGTATGAGCTAAAGTTAAATTCACACAGGCTGTACTGGGGATCAAACAGTGAAAATCGTGACGCTTATTCATGAAAGGTATTTAGCCTTCGGCACAGCCGAAGACAGCTTTCCTTACTTGTTTTTTACTATTTTCTGCACATTGTTTTACAAATTGAATTGGAACACTTAATTCACAAGTTTCAATATCATATATATATATTTATAAAGAAAAGAAAATAGCATAAATTATTAGAGTCTACTGAAATCCCGCGGCCCACACCGAAAGGCTCGAAAGTGGCTTGTATAACATAAAGTATACCCACTATAATGTATAGTTGTAAAATTTATGAATCATCATCATCATCATCATTTCCTCAACTCCTATTGGAGCATAGGGCCTGAAAATTTGACTTGAAAAACTAGTGATTAACGGGTGAATGATGGATGACACCGTTCAAGAATTCTAAGCAAATTTGTTTTCTACAAAATTGTTTTTTATTCCAACGACATGATAATAGCCAAAGACTCAAATTATGGAGTAAAACGCGGCATCAGTATTATTTATTATTATTAATATACATACATACATATAGTCTATATAATGAAATATTTATAATATCTTTATATTGCGAATATGCCGTACGAGCTACATGTAACTTCAAGTTTTCGTCACAGGAAATTGAATGTATCAATCTGATACCTAGAATGCTTGGTATATTTGTCCATTCTTGATTTAAGGTTGGGGATATCTCGGCGATTGAATCAGCTCCAATATATATAAGTTGAACTCCAGTGATGTGCTCTTTTGCACAATTATAAAAAGATAATGCATCATTCAAAATAAGATTTTTTGTTTTTGTTACTTGCCAGACTTTTCTTTTCACAACTGCTCCAATACCATCGACTGCACCCTTGCCATGAGATGTCGCAAAATAGTTCCACTCAAACTTTTGGCAGTTGAATTGAATCAGCAAATCTGGAAGACTCCGAGCTATATACTTATTTTTAAATTGGCAGCTACTTCCATCCGAGAAAAAGGAAATGCCTTGGAATTCGCCATGTTGCCTTTTTATCTCTTGCACAAGATGTGTTATAAACACGTAAACATCGATTTTGCTGTGAGTTAAACTGTCACTTATTATTGCAAACGACTTAGTTTGGTCAGACATCCAAGCGACGCAAGTAAAAATAGAAACTTGCTTATAACTGAAATGCGCACTCTGAATTTCGTTTAGGCAGATTAGCCTATAATTCTCTGCGAAATCTACTTGTATAACAAGTACTCCAGGTGGGATGACAGCTTCGAAATAGCTTTGCTGTGCTCGCTTTACAAAAAAGTGTTCCTTGAAAAGTGGCAGTTGAACTTGTATCTCGTGTAACAAGTCAGATAACGGAGCAGCAGTGTAATTCAGTGTTACACGATCATCCACTTTCCGCCATTGTTTCCATTTGACGTTCTCGTCCATTTTTGAAAGGTATTTCAAGGGAATGATCTCTTTAATTTCGCTTGCACACTTTTTGCAAGCGTTGGTCATGCAGTGTTCATTTTCTATATTGCAACATGCTAATTTGAGAAATTTTTCGAAGTCATCAGATATAGGGTCCATAGCGTTCCATAAACTTTTCAATAAATAATTAAAATTGGCATGATAAATGCATACACACATGTTATGTGGCATTTTGCTCGAAATCTGGACACTTCTTGGACGACATTCAAAAAACTGTGTTTTACTTACGGTTTTCCCGATTACTTGCGTTTTGTAGATCTCGTAAGCCTCAGAAACTGTTATCAGCATATAACGTTTAGCAACAACTTTCCCATCTAATATTAGCGTTTCTCTTTTTCCAGCAGCCTGAACGCTGATATCGTCCCGCAGAAAAAAGTCTCCAGCCAATTTCAACTCTATCTTTGAGTTGATGTCCTCTTCAAGAGTATTTTGAGTTGTACTACTTTCTGGCAAATACTTTTTATAAAGTATTTTAATAACCTCTTTTTTTTTGCTTCATTTTTTGGTAAAGCATTTTCTGCTTTTTTTACAGCTTTGTATAAAGTTTGTTTGCAAGTATAGATTATACCATTTCGTTGTTGTCTAGAAGCAATTTTCTTTTTTTGACGGTATATTATCAACCGTTCACGTTCTTTTTCTTTAAACTCCCTCATCAGCTTAGTGTTTCTTCCCAACTTCGTCAGTTCTTCCCTTCGTTTCTTCATTCGTTCAGCTGCTTTCTTACGATACTGCTTAAGTTTTGTGGGATCACTCATAATATTTTGCAAATACCGCTTATGCTTTGCTTTTTGGGATTCAGTAGGAGCTTTACCCATCTTTATTATCTAAGAGATATATGTACATATATTTTTTAAAACTATTAAAATATTAGTTCACGAGTTAATCTGTACTTACGTTTATAATATTCTAATAATTTTTTTCAAATATTCTTATATTTGCTTTAATTTAATTTGAGTGTACGCTTGTTGACCGTTTTGTATGAAAATCATTCAAACTAAATTTTTTCGTTATTAAATTTCAATACGCGAGATGACTTACAACAACTGCTAACACGATGGATAAAAAAAAGAAAGCACAAAGTACATAATTTCAAAGTGAACAGGCCAAAAATATATCAAAATGCAAAACGGTCGCGATCGTACGCAATTTTGAACATTAAAAAAAAAGGTTTGGTAAACCCTTCACGAGAAGTAGTTTTGGTTTTCAATTAAGTGCACTCAACTGGCTTTAGCAATGTAGTTCTAGACATTTCCTTACACTCCTTGAGAAGTGGTAACAAAAAATGTATTTTTTTGGTCGCGAACGTACGATCCAGGCAGAGTTAAAAGTTTCAATATAAATTTACTTTTAATACATCGTCTTTCACTCTTCTGTTATTTTGGTAGTCTTAATTGATCTTCATGGAGATATTTCGTTGCAAAAACGGATCGCTAGTATAAGTTGTACATGTGAAAAAATTGAAAAGAAACAGGCCTTTAAAACTGGCTCGAAATGAAAAAAAAAATGTTCAGGTTTAAAGCCAAATTTTTCATTAAAATTAAAATTAACTTCCAAACCTTTATTTTTATAAAACTTTGGATAATTTTGTATAACAGGGTTAAAAAAGAATTTGTTTTTATTAAAATTTAAAATTTTTGCTCTGGTTGACTATTCTACGGAAATGCTCATATGTGCAATCAAACAATAAAAATAATTAACCCACAAAAAATGTCAAATAATAACTTTCCAGTAGGCACAAAAAGTAGGAAAATGACAACATATTTTCTTTGGAAACACGCAAATGACAAAACTTAATCGTAAATAAATAACGCAAGAGTTTTAAAAAGAAAGGTGTTTTCGAGTGATTTCTTGCGTTTATAATTTCTGTTTTACTGTAGTGAAACAGGAAAACAATTATTAATGAAAATTGACAATTATTTCATTGAGTAGGTGAATGGAGCTGGGGTTTAATGAAAAGAAGTGGAACGCATTTGTTAATGTATGAAATCAAATTTAATAGAAGGAAGTAGAGTGAGACCAATATTTATCTAAAGTGTACAACATAGAGGAAAAGTTAAAGACAAGAAACACAGAGTGTGGGAAATTACATAAATGCGCGGGTTGTCATTTGTAGTCGAACGATCATCAAAAGCAATTATTCGAGCTCAATTTGTGACAAAAAAAAAGAAACAAATACTTATTAACAAAAAAGCGGGAAGTGTTGATTAGGCACTCATCCATTTCTACATTTAAACAAAATAAAATAAACTAAAATAAAACAAATATTAAATCAGATAATTTAAAATGAACTAAAATAAAATTGTAAAACAAATAAAAACAAGTAAGGAAAGCTGTCTTCGGCTGTGCCGAAGGGTATATACCTTTCATGAATAAGCGTCACGATTTTCACTGTTCGATCCCCAGTACAGCCTGTTTCAATTTAACTATATTTACTATACACATTACACATCTTTGTTATAATTTAAAAAAACTTACAAAATAATAGGATCCGAGTTATCGGAACAATCGATTGTATGGAGGCTGTATATTATACGTGTTCGATTGTATACACTATACACATTACATATGTAGAAAGTACTAAAGGTGCAATATTTTACGTTCCTAACTTTTTAATTGGCGGTAGTTATGGCCCAAATTTCTTATACCGGAACAATCGATTGTATGGGAGGTATACATATGTCATAATGACTCGATCTTATCGATTTTCACTCTACACACAACATAAATAGAACGTACTCAAGTTGCAAAATTGTATGTTCCTAACTTTTTAATTGCAGAAGTTTTGGCCAAAAAACCTTATATCGGAACAACCGGTTGTATGGGGCTATATGTTATATTTACCCGATCTTCTTGATTTTCCTCTAAACACTACATAAATTGAAAGTACTCAAGTTGCAAAATTTTATGTTCCTAACTTTTTAATTGCAGAAGTTTTGGCCAAAAATCCTTATATCTGAACAATCGGTTGTATGGGGGCTATATGTTACATTTGTCCGATCTTGTTGATTTTCACTATATACACTACATAAATAGAAAGTACTCGAGTTGCAAAATTTTACGTTTCTAACTTTTTAATTGCGGAAGTTTTGGCCAAAAAACCTTATATCTGAACAATCGGTTGTATGGGGGCTATATGTTATACTGGTCCGATCTTGTCAGTTCCGACAAATGATTCCTATATTACAAAATGGTGGCCACGTACAAAATTTCAGCCAGATATCTCAAAAATTGAGGGACTAGTTTGCGTTCAAACAGACAGACGGACAGACGGACATGGCTAAATCAACTCAGCTTGTCATCCTGGTCATTTCGGTATACTTATTGATGGGTCCATCTCTTCTTCTTCTCATACTTACAAACATCGGACCAAAGTTATAATACCATTTCATGTTCATAAAGTATTAAAATAAAATTTAAAAAATTAAGTAAAATAGATTAAACTAAACTTAAATGAGTAGAATAATTATATGAAATAAAAAAATACAATAACATAAAAAATAGTTAAATAAGGAATAGATAGAAAAGAAAAAATAAAATTAAACAAAATAGATAAATAAATAAATTATACAAAGGAAAACTAAAGAGAAAAAATAAATAAAATAAAATAAAATAAACAAATTAAAGTTTAGTAAAAATAAAAAATAAAATGAAATAAAGTTTATGGTGCAATCGATAAAAGTCTTTAAGAAGGTCACCTCTTTTTTCTTTTACAGCAATATCATCGAAAAGAACTAAATTTTCTAACCCACCCTAATATAAATTATATATATATTTATTTTATGTATATATTTATTTCCCGCCTTGATTTAACTGATTACATTCTACCAACTACAACTTCCACGACATTTTTGCAGATATCGACACGCCAACACCGGTGAATGAAGCTGAAAATTCATATAAATTTAGATGTCGTGCTTTTCTGTAATTAAAATGAAATGTAAATGTAAACGAAGAAGCCTAATGATTGCTATTAGTGGGAGGCAATGCGCATGCGTATACCTTAACAATCGTCGTACTTTGAGGAAGTGCAGTAGAATATGTTATAGTGGTTTCAAATAATTAAATTTACACTACATATTTCAGCGCATCGATGGCGCGTTTATAAAATAGTGCTTTTTAATCAAAGGCCCAAGAGAAAGGGTAAATATGTATGACGGTTTGCTTGTATGTCTTATTCATGCTTTTTTGTTCTGCCGCTTTTTAGTTTATCGTTTGTTCCCCAGTAATTAATCCTAATAAAAAGCAAGTTCGTTGCTTCAGTCTTTCGTATGAACAAATTTTACGCTGCTTTGATTTTCGCTTCGCTTAAACTCTTTTCGCAGCTTTACTAAGTTAATATTCGTGAATAGCAGGGATATATCACTTCCGATGTTTTGACTTTTTTATTTTATTCACTTCTTGAAATTTCTGGAGTAAAATTTTAATAAACTTCCTCTCTTATGCACACCATCCCGTTTTGCTCTCTCAGTTACTGTCGTAGCCCAGGTAATTATCAGCATTAATCTATAATTTCTTACAAAATATTTTATATACCTAATTATGCATATACAAGTTACCCCATATTAGGTATATAAGCTACATGCCCTCCCAAGCGCACCCTTCCGTATTAACCAAATTGTAACTTCGTTGTGTCGTCAAAGTCTGAAATTGATCAATTGCCTGTGATAGTCATACGCGAATGACGAACATAACAACTTTGAAGAATGGGTGCTTAGTTTTAAGAATTGGAATACTTACACATGTTAGTGGTTGGTTAATAGTACGTGAGACCACGGAAGAAAAATAATGATCAACAAAAATTATAAATGTAACTAAGTTAGTACGATCGTTTAATGTGTTTCACAGGAAACCACATTGGTTGGTGGTGCGGATCGACGATGGGTAGGCAACTTAAATGATAGATAATTTTATTTATTTTTTTTTATTGGAAAACTAACCGACAGGTTAGATGTTAATTCATTGACCCTTGCTGAAGTGACATTTTTTAAGAAATTGACCTTTTTAGCTGGGAAGCCACTGAATGCTATCTCAGAGCGCTTCGAGGGATATTGGGGTTGGATCTCGGCGATGCTTCTGTTGTAAAAAAATGTTTATACAATTTTATTGCTTTCTTTCTTTCAGTTTCTATTTTAATACAAACATTTCATTTTGCCAATTCTTTGCTACAATTTCCTTTTTGAGCTCATATTTATGCGCAAGACAATCAATAAATTTTAAAACATACTAATACAAATAAATAATACCCCCACGTGTATGAATACTTCTACACTTAGAGATAAACTGTTGTAAAATAAAGAATCACTTTCAAAGGTAGCCAATAAAGTAAAATATAATAAACTTAAGTAAAATAAAATAAAAAACTAAGATAAAATAATATAAACTAAAATAAAATAAAATGAAATAAATAAATAAATAAATAAAATAAATATATAAAATAAAATAAAAAAATAAAATAAATATATAAAATAAAATAAAAAATAAAATAAAATAAATTATTTTGTTTAAAACAATGGAATTATTGTTTTACAGCCTTTGTATTTAAACGACATTGGGAGAAAATATTTCAAATCAGCACAAAAAAAAATGTTGTCTTATATTTTGACGATTTGTACCTTAATCGGTAGCTCAACGCGAACAAATTTTAGTCCCGAAAGTTCTTTGCAAAATTTTAGTTCTATATGGTATGTAGAGAAAAAAAATTTCATAAAAATTTAACTAGTCTGTAAAAAAATTTAAATAACTCCCGCTCCCTTAAAGTGCCAACAAATTTTTTTTTTTTGCTAATAGTTACTAATGGAATGCCCAACAACATCATACAAAAGCGCCATCTGACCACGATGGAGAAGTTAAAAATTGCGAATAATGTTTGCAAAAAAAATTTTTTGCAAAAATTAGAATCCTTGATTAGTAGAAGATACGCTCTTTTATATATATTGAAAAAATTAGCAAAATCGGTTTGACCAATCGTGAGAAAATCATCAAAAAGTGAGGAATTTCGAAAAGTGTTGATAGCTATAACTTTAAAAATAATTCGAATTTCGAAAAACTGGCCCAAACGTATTTTTTTTTGTTGTTAATTATACAAAAAAGTTTCAGAAAGATAGTACAACTTCGAAAAAAATTGGCTCACTTCACAAAATTAAACTCTGCTGTTTTTTTTTTTATTTATATTTATAATTTATTTTATTTATTTTATAATTTAATTTATGTAATAATTCAAATTTTTTGCTGGAATAGAAAGACAAATGTTTGGGCCAAACGCCATAGTTTCCAAGATCGATTTCGGGAATTGCATTCTAACAAAAAAATTGTAATCTTACTAATATATAAAAACGTAAGTTTGTGACTCACAGTTAATGTTTGTGGCTCTTTAACGTCTGAACCAATGCCCCGATCTTTTCGAAATTTTGCACACAAATTCTTAGGAGTATAAGTCTGCAAAAGCCATCATGAAATCTCGATATATTTATCGATAACATAGTTATCGGTCAAAATTTAGTTTTACGTAAACTTTGGAATATTTGCACAAAATTGATATCAAACGAATGGGGAAGACCACAGCTTTCATTTGGACTTTGGTTCATTTCGATATATTTATCGATAACAGATTTATCGGTCAAAATATGGTTTAGGGTAAACTTTGGAATAATCGCACAAAATTGGTATCTAAAGATAGGGGAAGACCACAGCTTTCATTTGGTATCGCATTCATTTCGACATATTTATCGACGACAGAGTTATGGGTCAAAACGTGGCTTGGGGTAAACTTTGGACTATTCGCGCAAAATTGGTATTAAACGAATGGGAAAAACCACAGCTTTCATTTGGACTTTGGTTCATTTCGATATGTTTACCGATAACAGATTTCGGTCAAAATGTGGTTTAGGGTAAACTTTGGAATAATCGCACAAAATTGGTATCTAACGACAGGGAAAGACCACAGCTTTCATTTGGACTATGATTGATTTCGATATATTTATCGATAACAGAGTTACCGGTCAATATGTGGTTTCGGGTAAACTTTGAAATTCCCGCACAAAGTTGGTATCTAACGATAGGGGAAGACCACAGCTTTCATTTGGTATCGGATTCTTTTCGACATATTTATCGATAACAGAGTTATGGGTCAAAACGTGGTTTGGGGTAAACTTTGGACTATTCGCACAAAATTGGTATTAAACGAATGGGAAAAACCACAGCTTTCATTTGGACTTTGCTTCATCTATGCTAGCATTTATAAAATAAAATTAAATTTGGTAGCGAGATTTTGTATCAGCTCAAGATGCTTATACGATACCAAAATAAAGGCAGTTGAAAAGGTTTTTAGATATCGTTCAAAATTTGGACCAGGGTAACCTTATTAAGTGTACGTTCAATATGGGCATCAAATGAAAGGTGTTTTAAAATGGTGTTGTTTTTAGTCCAATATAAGACCCGTTATCGAGATAATGATTAAAATGTCAGCAGGAGGTGCCCTCGATGGTACTAGTGCGATAGGAGTATTAAAGAAAGGTGGTGACAAGTGATTCAAGATGTTATAGTATTTTTCCCATACAAGACCAAGGTTTCTAGATATTGATGAACACGTGGAACAGCAGTGGAGCTAGAAGGTTTTTGTAAAAAATGGGTGTAAATAAAAGGTGTTGATGAGAGTTTTAAAGGGGAGTCATTTTAAGTCATTTTGGAAGTGGGATTGAGAAAGGGATAGGGATATGGATGACAATTAGGAAAATAATGCGAAAAGGGGAAAGCATATGAAAAGGATGAAGGTGGAGTGGACGGGAAGAAGGTTGTGGAGCTGAAATGAGGAGAGCCAGTCACATTTTATAAATGAAAGCAAGTTGATGTTTGGGCAGGACAACGTCTGCCGGGTCTGCTAGTTATTAAAATAAATCATTAAAAAATAAAAAACCAACAGCAATAATAAAATTTGAAGAAAAACAAAATTCATTGGCCCGTAATCATAGTCGTTGCTTAACACGCGTATTAGTTAATATCTTCATTAAACTTAAAAAGAAATTTAAAATTTTGGTCAATCATAAACATGCTAAACAAACATATTAGCTGAAAAGAAATTTAACCCCCATAAGAAAATGAAATTAAACAGGAACCCCTCATGAAAAGAAATGAAGTTGGTTGGTGGTATGAAGATTGTCTCCAGTAATCGCAGATATTATAATGGAAGAGCTGTTGGATAGTTCTTTAGGAAAATTAAAACACCTACCGAGGATGGTCTCTAAGTACGTCGATGATCTATTCGTGATTATACCCGAAGACGAAATACCAAATACAATTAATGCGCTCAATTCATATGACAAGAACATAAAATTTACAATGGAATTAGAAGAGGAAGGTCAGTTACCATACCTAGATTCTGTAATAATCAAACGAGGTAACAAATTAAAGTTAAAGTAGTACCAAAAACCAACTGCGTCTGGACGACTCATCAATTTCTTTTCAAAACATCCGAAATTGGTGATATTGAATACAGCAACGGGCTGTATTAGACGTATGTTACAGGTATCCGACAAAGTATTCCACAAGGAAATAATAAAAGAAGCATCGTGCTTATTGAAAAATAATGATTTTCCAGAGAAGATCATAAAAACCTTAATTAAGAAATCGAAAATTCAAGAGAATCAAGAAATGCCAAAAAAACCCACAGTATTTAAGTCGGCGACTTATGTACCAAATCTATCAGAGCGCCTAGCAAAATCGGATTGCTACAGCGCGGAAAAAATAAAAATAGCTCATAAGCCTACTAATACATTGAAATCCTTATTTAACCAAACTAAATCAAAAGTATCTACATTGGAAAAAAGTAATGTTGTTTACAAAATACCGTGTCAAGGTAAAGCAGACCAGCTTTGTAACAAAATTTACGTAGGAACAACGAAATCGAAGCTAAAAACTAGATTGGCACAACATAAATCGGATGCCAAATATTGTAAAAGTTCTACGTTTCAAAAAACTGCCCTCATGGCACACTGTGCAGAGAGCGGACACACAGCTAATTTGGAAAAAGCGACAATTATTCAACAGGAGCAATACTATAACAAACGACTAACACTGGAAATGCTCCACATTATTTCCATTCCTGTTGACATTAGACTGAACTACAAAACAGATACCGACCAATGCGCATATCTACCGAAATTTACTAGCAAACAAAAAGACAGTTTTAAACTCCTTGTCACAGAAAACGGACGTGAATTAAATGTATGTAAATCGTGATTAAATAATAAAATGTTTATATATAGGGATAATGTAAATATGCTAAAAATAATTAAAAATTTGTTTTTGTTTGTCGTTCCTTGAAGACGGTTACCGTAGACTAATCGAAATATATCGGAGAGAAAAAAACTAAAAGTGGTGTTTTCACTTATTTTTATGACCTTAAGCCGGCAAAACTAAATAATTGTTCAAATACACAGGTCGCCAAAAACAACATTGTTATAATAAAAGAAAATAAAATAAAAAAATAAAAAATTAAATTAAATTATCTAATTTTCCAAGAAGAAATAAAAGAGATCACTGTAACGCCCTTTTTCTATGAATGTCTCTATGTCAAAAAGCAACACACCCCAAGTTGGAAAGAGAAGCTCGGCTAAAAATCTCGTTAGAGGTTTTGATAACCTGTCGGTATATAGCCGCCATTAGTTAGTCTCTATGAATACATGAATTAAAAACGACTAAAACAAGCGCGTTATAGATACGGTGACCATACTTTTTTTCTGAAAAAACAGAACTCTTTTTACTCAAAGCTTGGTATTGTCCTCACGTGAAAATTTCGCTACTCGCTTATAAACTATTTGACGTTACACTTTCAATGATTGGAATAAAAAAGTGTTCCTGATTTGCATAACGTAATCATCTTTTTGCAGTAAAAAAATGTTGTCAACGTCTGTAAAACATTGAAAGTGTAATCTCAAATAATTTCAACTAAACTGCATCAATTAAAAGTCAGTAATTTTTGTGAATAGTATTTATTGATGGTGAGAGACATTTTCCTTGTTGATATAAAACCTAGAATAACTGGTTTGTTTGTGCTAAGAAAGTTCAACTATGATTTTGCGTCTATCTCGGCTGGTATGTAAACTCTAACCCTCATATTCATAAAAAATAAAATTCGTTTATATTTTGATTAATTCCTCGCTCCCAACGAAGACTAACTCGGTTCAGTTAGCGTGGAAGGCTAACATGGTCCGTTCTCTGCGTCGAAGACTAACACACTTCAGTTTTCTGAGTCGAAGACTAACACACTTCGGTTTTCTGCATCGAAGACTAACACACTTCGTTCTCTGCGTCGAAGACTAACACACTCCAGTTTTCTGCGTCGAAGACTAACACACTTCGGTCTCTGCGTCGAGAAATTCGCAAGTGTATGCAAACCCAAAGCAAACACGCTTTGAAAAGAGGATTGAAATGGGCTTGGGTTATGAGATTTGTATAAAATTTTCGAATGGTGTTTTGTTTGCTTCTAAACACGCTAGGATAACACAGTGTTTGCTTTTGGTGGAAACAGCGTATAACTTTACAGAGTTATTACATTTGTTAAAAGGGTTGCCGGTACAAAAAAGCAGAACAAAAACAGAACATTTGCTTAAAAAAAGAACATTTCTGTTATTTTCCTTAGAAAAAAAAAATACGCAGAACAAGCTTCTTAAAAACAGAACTGTTCTGCCAAAAACAGAACGGATGGTCACCGTAGTTATAGACAATGAAGGTGGCGCGGAACCCTTTATTTCGATCGACTTTCTTAGCGATCATCCTTACTTAAATAATTAATATATCATGCACACATACAACTTCAACTTCCACCACATGAAACAATTCAGTGTATTATAAAGGGAATATGTTAGTAGTTGGTAATATGAAATAGGTAATGGTCTCCGGAACGATATATTCGACTGGGTATCAGCGCCTTTATATCTGGGGTAATTATTAATAACGCTTTTAATGAAGTCATGCTTCGCTTAAGAATAATAAAAATAACAGCAGAATTTTATCAGACAAGAAAATAATCAACTTCCCAAGCAGTCAATCTAAAAGCAACAACTAGCAAATATGTTTTTGTTGTTGTTGTTAACAATATGTAAAACATACTAGGTACTTCAAATAAAATTATTAAAGCCAAGACAAACACTCAGTCCGAGATATTAAATAGAAAAAACTACAATAACAACAATAACAACAACAACCTACTTAAATGCTGGCCTAAACAAAAAAGCAAACGATTGTGTCCCAACAAAAGTCATTCGTGTTTCCTCTTCAGCTGGTTGGTTATTGCTTTGATGAACTTTTTCTTTAGCTTCTTCAAGACGCGAGTCAGCGGGCTCTTCGCTCATTTTTTGGTGTTTTTTTTTTCTTTATTTGCTAAGCTTTTTTGTTTACCGCTGCGAGTTCGTTTCTGGTTGGTTAGTTTGTTGAATTTTAGATTAGGAGTTTATGATGAGATTAAATGCTAGCCATATTTCTGCAAAAAACAAAACAAATATATGGATCTTACTAACAACACTACTCAACAAATTTTGATCAACATTAGTTATTAAGAATAAAATAGACAAATAAAAGAGAATGGACCTTTTCTAAAGTAAAATTTCCCCTGATTCCGAATATCACTTCCATTTTTCTTTGGCAGATCTAGTTTCCGAGATATAGGTGAAAATATGAAAACTCCCATTTTTGCAAAACACTGCTTCATATTAGTACGTCAAAAGTTGTTTTTTTTCATTTTTTCGATTCAAACTATAGAATCGTACGTTATACTAATTCCCATAAACATTTTATGCCTTCATCTCTATAAGTATCTTAAGTAGTTTGGCTACAATTCTGGTAGGTGGCGTTGGATCGAGATTTAGAAAACTAGTTTGAAGTTGGGAACTTTGCGATCGTCCTTTGACTAACTTCCTGGTATTCTTGGAACTTGAAACTTAGTATTTAGTTAAAGAAGCCGTGACAGTACCATATTTAAAAATCCAATTTCCGATAGGAATCACCAAAACTAAAACTAAAATAATAAAAAGATGATAAAAAATTTTTAAAGACAACCTTTATATGAATGCTGTCAAAAAGCCTCAGAAAATTTGTCGTTAAACAAAGACATTATTTCGGTGTTTTTGGTTTTGAAATTTTAGTCATACCAATTGTAGTGCACGTTTCCAAACTAAGGCAAACAATTTCTGAGAGCCTAAATAGAAGTTCGGCTATCGGTAAAACATTTAAAGCCTATTAAGTACACTCCACCTTTATATTTTCAAAACTCAAAAATTGATTACAATTGGTATGACTAAAATTTCAAAACCAAAAACACCGAAACCATGTCTTTGTTTAACGACAAATTATCTGAGGCTTTTTGACAGCATTCATGTAAAGGTAAAATTTTTTTATCATCTTTTTTTTACATATCATAAAAAGTTTATGGACGAAAGAAGTTGGCCCTCCTACACGGCTAAAAATTTGAACCTAAATTTTAAACTTTTTTGGACTACATATATGACCAAACCCAATTTGGATTCAAGTTCAATCTAGACCAGTTTTCGTGACAATTGGCTAAAGGAATCGGGTTTCAATTATAAACAAGAAATGTTTTAACAATTTTTTAAAGATAAAATAAATTTTTTGTCCGTTGGCAGGAATTCGAACCAAGACTCCCCGCATCATGCCCGCCTGCTCTACTACTGAGCTACATCGCACATATAAATGTTGTTGGCAAAATTTAATCTTGAATAAGCTTTCAAAAATAAATTTGAATTTTCAAACCCAAAAGTTTAAATTTTAGACCGAAAATTTTTAAGAATAAAATAAAACTAAAAAAATGTGGCAGCTGACAGAACTCGAACGAAAACGCTCAGGAGTCACAGCCGACTGCTCTACCGCTGAGCTATGACGCACATGAAGTTTTTGTGGGAAAAATTCAATTACATTAAAACAAACCAAAAATAAAAAATTTAGACAGCTTTTTCATTTAGATTTTAAATCGAAACCAAAAGAAATTGAAAATCTTTGTAGGTATTTGGACGGTTTGAAATATTGTACAAAAAAGTTTGAGAAATTGATTAATCTTTATACGGTTTAAAATTTAGGTTAATTTTTTTAGCCGTGTATGTTATAGGAAATTGAATTACGAGAATTTTAAGCATATTTGTGCAACTATGTTATATGTCCTTGATTTTATAAGCTCTGTTATATTGAAAGTCGAAATTTCCATATCCGTCACATTTGATAAATGATTTCTATGTAGAATTTTTTGCTGATTTCGAATATGTTATCATATGGTTTAAAAGTAGAATAGTAAAGATATTTTGATCTTTCAGTTTTTGAGTTACTTTAAATTTACACAGTGCTACAAAACAAAAATTTAATACACTTTTGGAGCGACCTATACATGAAACACCTTTCAAAAGATTTGTAACAAAATCTGGTTTTAAGGCCAAAAACCCGTTTTTTCCGAGTTTTCGTTAAAAAAAAATCATTAAAAATCAAATTTTCAATCGATTTTGAAATTCTCAACAGTTTTGGGTAGAGAATTGTTGACAGTTTCGTAATATGTACGATTTGATAAGGGTATGACATATTTTTCACGCGATCAGTTGCATTTTTTTTAATTTCGTTCGGTTTTCCGGTTTTGGCGCCATTTTCTTGCCACTAATTGACAACGAATGAAATTAATCTAATATTTTGGTCTCAAGCGCCATACAGGAGTTCTGTGTGTAATTACGTCGGCCGATTTCGAAATCGCCCAAGTGACAAGGAAAATCGTATTTCAGGGATCATTGTAGTGGTATGATAATGGTAATGGTATGGTAATGGTATGGTAATGGTATGGTAATGGTATGGTAATGGTATGGTAATGGTATGGTAATGGTATGGTAATGGTATGGTAATGGTATGGTAATGGTATGGTAATGGTATGGTAATGGTATGGTAATGGTATGGTAATGGTATGGTAATGGTATGGTAATGGTATGGTAATGGTATGGTAATGGTATGGTAATGGTATGGTAATGGTATGGTAATGGTATGGTAATGGTATGGTAATGGTATGGTAATGGTATGGTAATGGTATGGTAATGGTATGGTAATGGTATGGTAATGGTATGGTAATGGTATGGTAATGGTATGGTAATGGTATGGTAATGGTATGGTAATGGTATGGTAATGGTATGGTAATGGTATGGTAATGGTATGGTAATGGTATGGTAATGGTATGGTAATGGTATGGTAATGGTATGGTAATGGTATGGTAATGGTATGGTAATGGTATGGTAATGGTATGGTAATGGTATGGTAATGGTATGGTAATGGTATGGTAATGGTATGGTAATGGTATGGTAATGGTATGGTAATGGTATGGTAATGGTATGGTAATGGTATGGTAATGGTATGGTAATGGTATGGTAATGGTATGGTAATGGTATGGTAATGGTATGGTAATGGTATGGTAATGGTATGGTAATGGTATGGTAATGGTATGGTAATGGTATGGTAATGGTATGGTAATGGTATGGTAATGGTATGGTAATGGTATGGTAATGGTATGGTAATGGTATGGTAATGGTATGGTAATGGTATGGTAATGGTATGGTAATGGTATGGTAATGGTATGGTAATGGTATGGTAATGGTATGGTAATGGTATGGTAATGGTATGGTAATGGTATGGTAATGGTATGGTAATGGTATGGTAATGGTATGGTAATGGTATGGTAATGGTATGGTAATGGTATGGTAATGGTATGGTAATGGTATGGTAATGGTATGGTAATGGTATGGTAATGGTATGGTAATGGTATGGTAATGGTATGGTAATGGTATGGTAATGGTATGGTAATGGTATGGTAATGGTATGGTAATGGTATGGTAATGGTATGGTAATGGTATGGTAATGGTATGGTAATGGTATGGTAATGGTATGGTAATGGTATGGTAATGGTATGGTAATGGTATGGTAATGGTATGGTAATGGTATGGTAATGGTATGGTAATGGTATGGTAATGGTATGGTAATGGTATGGTAATGGTATGGTAATGGTATGGTAATGGTATGGTAATGGTATGGTAATGGTATGGTAATGGTATGGTAATGGTATGGTAATGGTATGGTAATGGTATGGTAATGGTATGGTAATGGTATGGTAATGGTATGGTAATGGTATGGTAATGGTATGGTAATGGTATGGTAATGGTATGGTAATGGTATGGTAATGGTATGGTAATGGTATGGTAATGGTATGGTAATGGTATGGTAATGGTATGGTAATGGTATGGTAATGGTATGGTAATGGTATGGTAATGGTATGGTAATGGTATGGTAATGGTATGGTAATGGTATGGTAATGGTATGGTAATGGTATGGTAATGGTATGGTAATGGTATGGTAATGGTATGGTAATGGTATGGTAATGGTATGGTAATGGTATGGTAATGGTATGGTAATGGTATGGTAATGGTATGGTAATGGTATGGTAATGGTATGGTAATGGTATGGTAATGGTATGGTAATGGTATGGTAATGGTATGGTAATGGTATGGTAATGGTATGGTAATGGTATGGTAATGGTATGGTAATGGTATGGTAATGGTATGGTAATGGTATGGTAATGGTATGGTAATGGTATGGTAATGGTATGGTAATGGTATGGTAATGGTATGGTAATGGTAATGGTATCGTAAATGGTATGGTAATGGTATGGTAATGGTATGGTAATGGTATGGTAATGGTATGGTAATGGTATGGTAATGGTATGGTAATGGTATGGTAATGGTATGGTAATGGTATGGTAATGGTATGGTAATGGTATGGTAATGGTATGGTAATGGTATGGTAATGGTATGGTAATGGTATGGTAATGGTATGGTAATGGTATGGTAATGGTATGGTAATGGTATGGTAATGGTATGGTAATGGTATGGTAATGGTATGGTAATGGTATGGTAATGGTATGGTAATGGTATGGTAATGGTATGGTAATGGTATGGTAATGGTCTGGTAATGGTATGGTAATGGTATGGTAATGGTATGGTAATGGTATGGTAATGGTATGGTAATGGTATGGTAATGGTATGGTAATGGTATGGTAATGGTATGGTAATGGTATGGTAATGGTATGGTAATGGTATGGTAATGGTATGGTAATGGTATGGTAATGGTATGGTAATGGTATGGTAATGGTATGGTAATGGTATGGTAATGGTATGGTAATGGTATGGTAATGGTATGGTAATGGTATGGTAATGGTATGGTAATGGTATGGTAATGGTATGGTAATGGTATGGTAATGGTATGGTAATGGTATGGTAATGGTATGGTAATGGTATGGTAATGGTATGGTAATGGTATGGTAATGGTATGGTAATGGTATGGTAATGGTATGGTAATGGTATGGTAATGGTATGGTAATGGTATGGTAATGGTATGGTAATGGTATGGTAATGGTATGGTAATGGTATGGTAATGGTATGGTAATGGTATGGTAATGGTATGGTAATGGTATGGTAATGGTATGGTAATGGTATGGTAATGGTATGGTAATGGTATGGTAATGGTATGGTAATGGTATGGTAATGGTATGGTAATGGTATGGTAATGGTATGGTAATGGTATGGTAATGGTATGGTAATGGTATGGTAATGGTATGGTAATGGTATGGTAATGGTATGGTAATGGTATGGTAATGGTATGGTAATGGTATGGTAATGGTATGGTAATGGTATGGTAATGGTATGGTAATGGTATGGTAATGGTATGGTAATGGTATGGTAATGGTATGGTAATGGTATGGTAATGGTATGGTAATGGTATGGTAATGGTATGGTAATGGTATGGTAATGGTATGGTAATGGTATGGTAATGGTATGGTAATGGTATGGTAATGGTATGGTAATGGTATGGTAATGGTATGGTAATGGTATGGTAATGGTATGGTAATGGTATGGTAATGGTATGGTAATGGTATGGTAATGGTATGGTTAATGGTATGGTAATGGTATGGTAATGTATGGTAATGGTATGGTAATGGTATGGTAATGGTATGGTAATGGTATGGTAATGGTATGGTAATGGTATGGTAATGGTATGGTAATGGTATGGTAATGGTATGGTAATGGTATGGTAATGGTATGGTAATGGTATGGTAATGGTATGGTAATGGTATGGTAATGGTATGGTAATGGTATGGTAATGGTATGGTAATGGTATGGTAATGGTATGGTAATGGTATGGTAATGGTATGGTAATGGTATGGTAATGGTATGGTAATGGTATGGTAATGGTATGGTAATGGTATGGTAATGGTATGGTAATGGTATGGTAATGGTATGGTAATGGTATGGTAATGGTATGGTAATGGTATGGTAATGGTATGGTAATGGTATGGTAATGGTATGGTAATGGTATGGTAATGGTATGGTAATGGTATGGTAATGGTATGGTAATGGTATGGTAATGGTATGGTAATGGTATGGTAATGGTATGGTAATGGTATGGTAATGGTATGGTAATGGTATGGTAATGGTATGGTAATGGTATGGTAATGGTATGGTAATGGTATGGTAATGGTATGGTAATGGTATGGTAATGGTATGGTAATGGTATGGTAATGGTATGGTAATGGTATGGTAATGGTATGGTAATGGTATGGTAATGGTATGGTAATGGTATGGTAATGGTATGGTAATGGTATGGTAATGGTATGGTAATGGTATGGTAATGTATGGTAATGGTATGGTAATGGTATGGTAATGGTATGGTAATGGTATGGTAATGGTATGGTAATGGTATGGTAATGGTATGGTAATGGTATGGTAATGGTATGGTAATGGTATGGTAATGGTATGGTAATGGTATGGTAATGGTATGGTAATGGTATGGTAATGGTATGGTAATGGTATGGTAATGGTATGGTAATGGTATGGGTATGGTAATGGTATGGTAATGGTATGGTAATGGTATGGTAATGGTATGGTAATGGTATGGTAATGGTATGGTAATGGTATGGTAATGGTATGGTAATGGTATGGTAATGGTATGGTAATGGTATGGTAATGGTATGGTAATGGTATGGTAATGGTATGGTAATGGTATGGTAATGGTATGGTAATGGTATGGTAATGGTATGGTAATGGTATGGTAATGGTATGGTAATGGTATGGTAATGGTATGGTAATGGTATGGTAATGGTATGGTAATGGTATGGTAATGGTATGGTAATGGTATGGTAATGGTATGGTAATGGTATGGTAATGGTATGGTAATGGTATGGTAATGGTATGGTAATGGTATGGTAATGGTATGGTAATGGTATGGTAATGGTATGGTAATGGTATGGTAATGGTATGGTAATGGTATGGTAATGGTATGGTAATGGTATGGTAATGGTATGGTAATGGTATGGTAATGGTATGGTAATGGTATGGTAATGGTATGGTAATGGTATGGTAATGGTATGGTAATGGTATGGTAATGGTATGGTAATGGTATGGTAATGGTATGGTAATGGTATGGTAATGGTATGGTAATGGTATGGTAATGGTATGGTAATGGTATGGTAATGGTATGGTAATGGTATGGTAATGGTATGGTAATGGTATGGTAATGGTATGGTAATGGTATGGTAATGGTATGGTAATGGTATGGTAATGGTATGGTAATGGTATGGTAATGGTATGGTAATGGTATGGTAATGGTATGGTAATGGTATGGTAATGGTATGGTAATGGTATGGTAATGGTATGGTAATGGTATGGTAATGGTATGGTAATGGTATGGTAATGGTATGGTAATGGTATGGTAATGGTATGGTAATGGTATGGTAATGGTATGGTAATGGTATGGTAATGGTATGGTAATGGTATGGTAATGGTATGGTAATGGTATGGTAATGGTATGGTAATGGTATGGTAATGGTATGGTAATGGTATGGTAATGGTATGGTAATGGTATGGTAATGGTATGGTAATGGTATGGTAATGGTATGGTAATGGTATTATGGTAATGGTATGGTATGGTATTCTTATTTGATGCCATGTTGTTGTTATATCCGGACTCCTGTTCGCTTTTGTATTCGTATTCATATTAGAACTCGTATGCGTAGTATCACACATTTGCATACAAACATCATGTGCTTGTAAAAACTCTCTAAACCAAAAGTAGGGAAAGATAATTTAAGCATTTCGGTGTGAAATTTCACACCCAATGTAGCTGGTGTGGCCATAAAAACGTAAACATAAATACTTTAACTAATCAAATCAATCAACGACGACCAAAACACACACCCGAACCCACGCTCAATAGACTGTGCCATAGAAAGTGTGAAGTAGCAGTTTGAGCAAAAGATCTGTCGCACCATCAACCATCGGTTTGTTGCGGTTCAATTGTGTTGGCGCACACCACAACAAACTTCCAACTGTGGTAAAGTAGACTATGCAAAGGTAGTTTAAAGAAATACAGACAAAAATAGCAACGGTTTAAATAAAAACAAAAAGAACAACAACAAAGAATACAATACAAACACAGCATTAATGGTGTCGCTAAGTATACGCGCACAACCCCAAAAGCCACAAGTTGACTCAAGCGCGCAGGCGCAGGTTGCTACAACTGAAGCAATGATAATAAAATTTTACACAAACTTTTTTGTGTACTTACACACACCAGCAATAACAATAGTGGGTAGTTATATTATGTAAATCGCTTTTGTTTATATGCGGTTGAATGAACGCGATCGAATGAAAGGTGCTTTTTTGCAGGTTGGTTGGTCGTCAGTCTGACTAACTGCTAGCCGCTTGTCTAAGTGCGGCAAGCCACCGACCTAGAAGCGTTTTACTATAAAAGCCTGCGCTGCCGCAACAAAAGGTTTCCGCTTTTCGCATTTAAATGATCATCGAATGGAACTAATAAAATTACGGGAAAAAGTAGAGCGTGCGTGGCTTTTTTTATGTGACGGAGTACTTAGTACTTAGAGTAAATTGTTTTTGAATTTTAGGTAGTTAGAAAAATGGTTATTTTTACCTAGTCGAGAGGTGTTGGGTACTGCTTGCAGCCAAAAAATGCATCTATAGACCTCTTCGGCGGCCGTCGTGGTGTAGCGGTTAAGTGTTCGGCCTTCTACTCCAAGTCGTGGCGGATCAATGCCCGGCAAAAGTAACATAAAAATTTATTTAGAAAAAGAATTTTTCTTAATGGGGTCGCCCCTCGGCAGTAGTTTGGCAAACTCTCCGGGTGTGTTTCTGCCATGAGAAGCTTCTCAGCAAAAACTCATTTGCTTTGCAAGTGCCGTTCAGAGTCGGCAAAAAACTGAAGGTCCCGCCAACTTGCAGGAAAAACTCAAAAGCAACACACCACAAATTTGAAAGAGAAGTTCGGTGAAAATCTCGTTAGAGGTTATGATAACCTGTTGGTATATCGCCGCCATTAGTTTTTTTTTTGTTAGACCTCTTTAGATTGCTTAAATGTAAACGCGGTAATAACAACAGACAAGGGCCTATCAAAACTCAATTTGCAGTTCCAATGGTGGTCAATGGACACTCTCATTTTGAAATACCATTACCAAGCCAATTCTGCATCATTACCATTCCATTGCTATACCATACCGATGCCATACCAGTGCTACCTATATCATACCGATTGGTTTGTTGTTGGGGGCCACAAAGGGTGCATGATGTTGTTGTATGGCTATAGGGGGCCAAAAACGGTCACTACGGGGACATGCCTGGACTAAAGTCAAACATGTTTGTGACATCACCCTGTATAGAGTGGCCTCACTAAATGGCCAGCGTGGTCTATCAATGGAACTGACAGCCTTACCGATAGTTGCTAACGACGCACACCAATACAAGCACATAAGAAATGCATATTCATTCCAAAATATTTTTTATTATTTTACTGATTGCTTGATGGCATAGTAAAATTTTGCTTTTAAAAAGGGAAAACTGTTAAAAAAATTCTATGCAAACATGGACTAAAATAAAAGAGCACAACAGCTGGAGGGTACCAATAAAAAATTTATTATAATTCAATTGTGTTTGGCTGTGGTCGCGGTACATTGAATATCACACATTAACGGTATTGTGGTGCTGTGACACTTAATGACCGGTGATCAGTGATGTGTGGCGCATAATGTGTGAAATGTGGCATCTCTATATATTTGGGGTAACAACAGTGCTGTCATTTTTGTTCATTTATATGTTAATTTGATTAACGGAATATTGCTAGTTGAGTGAACGTTGATGGAGTTTAATTCGATTTGCTATGTTAATAGTGGACTCAACTTTAATAGACATCATTTTCAGGAAATTTCAATTTATTTCCTCTTGGCTTACTCTTCTATTCTCATTTTTTTCTGGTATTCTGGTTTTCTTTCTTCATTTACTTTTTAAAAATATATATTCTATGTATATTTAATTTTTTTAAAATGTTTTTTGTTTTAGTCCTATTTTGTTATATGTATTTTTATTAGTATTTTTAATTTATTTTCGTTTTGTTTTATTTTTCTTTTATGTATTTTTAATTTTTTTAGTTTACTTTATTTTATTTTATTTTATTTTATTTTTTCTTTTCTTTTTTTATCTTTTTATTTTACATTATTTTTTTATTTTCAGCTTTTCATTTAGGTATAATGTTTCTTTTTTCAAAAAAAAAAAAAAAAAAAAAAAAACAATAAATTCAATTGATCTTCCATATACCTAAATTTATGAACTATCATATTAGAGTTCGAACAAGAGTCCTTTTCATTGGCTTGAGTAATTGACAGCTGCCACAGCTGAGTGCTAACAACTTTATACGAACAATAATTGTGAGGACATTTTTACAACTCATTGTAAGGGTATTCAACTTACGTTTGAGCTATAAAAGATAGAGAATGACATCAAGTAATTTTATTACTAACAACGAGGAAGCAACAAAAAATATGCGGGACAGAAGTCAGTAAAAAGAATATCAATTAGAATAAATATTCAAAACACGTCAAAGATCAATGATTAGGCACATCTTTTCCCAATATCTGCACATTGAACTACATAGTTTTTGGGGTCACAATAGCATAGATATAGCAACGAGAATTGAGCAACCACCTTCGCCAACAAAAAACGCACTTGACCGGCACTCTGCGCGTTGTGTTTATATTATTTCGTAGAGGTGCGCATTTGTGGTCGTCACCCTCGCAAGTGGCGCAACACCTGCGCGCATGCGCACACAAACACTTGTTTTATCTACGCTCTTAATATATACTAGTAGATCAAGAATTTGTGTTTTCATAGCCCGCATGTTAACGGCCTAATTACGCGCGCTAAAATATAGTGCAGCCGCGCATGGCGCACACCTGTAGCTAGGGTTTTCCTCCCCTTGCAAGTATTTTGGTTTTCATACTAAATTTTCTTTCGTCTTATTACATTATTTTTCTAGACAACACAGTTGTAATTAACATTGATGACTTTGAAAAGTGCGGCTGCCACGAAACGTGTAGCCTTGCTCGCTCATCGATCTTGGCTGACCTACCCTCATTTCGTGCTTACTTTTTGGGTTCTTGGTTGGCGATCGAATAGTTTCGAAATTGTTGCACGGCCGCTGACTTGTTGTCGTTGGTATTTTAATTGAATTGAAATACTTTCGTGTGACCACTAACAAACCTGCTAGCGTTAGCAACAAGCATCGGAATTTATAAAGCTCGTGAAGACCTTCTTCCTTCCCCAAATATTTCCAATTGATTGATTTAGATAGTGCACAGCACAGTCGCGTACCGAAACCTTGGGGAATGACCCGCAGGAGTTTTATGTTCTTATTTCCCTTTTCGTGATTACCTATTTTCGCCCTGGGTCGAGCCAGGTGCGTAGCGTGGCCTCGGCTCAGGTGGGGGCACTGGTTTAGATAAATAACAGATAAATTGAACTTTTTACAGCTCCTTCAGTATTTTATAGTCAGTTCTATATTTACAATTAGCAACACGCTTTTCATTTAATTTGATTTAACTTTGCTTGATTTGATTTAATTTAATTATTTTGGAAATTAGAAATTGAAATTATAGGGAGCAATCATAAGCCCTTCAAAGTTTATGAATGTGGTTTAGTGACCCCACTTTCACGCGATTGTGCAGTTCAATGAGTAGCGCTGCAGTGGCTTCCTTTCAGCCATTCTTCCGCCGATCGTTATTGGGGGTTTTCTGTTTATTTAATATGCTGCTCTTACCTTTGTTGTATCCTATTACTTCCTCTCTTCAATTCCCATTTTTAGTTGTCATTCCCTTCAATTCACATCGCGCCTTTAAAAATAGTTTTACACCTGCTCTGCAATATCATATCAATGTATATTATCGATCTTCGTAATTTAACTCTTCTTCTTGCACCCGCCTTATTGACACTCAGTCAGGACTTGCATTGGCTTCGCTAGAAGCTCAACGAATTTTTAACATTACATTTGATAAACATATTTTTTGTGGTTATTCTTGCTGTTGTTGGTCATCTTGTATGTTGATCTTTTCGCCGCATTGATCAAGTTAATTGGTTGTAAACTATTTTACAACAGACATTCATTATAAGAAACTAGTGCAAGAGTGGCAGCCCTTCTATAATAACAAAAACTGTGAATTGCAGGATCTTGAGAGCAAGCTTGACGGAAAGCATGATCGTTGCAGATCGAGGAAACCTTTATAGTTATCAAGTTCATATCCAACATCATGCTCCAAGTATTTTCTAACATTTGAGATATTTTTATAACTTTATTGTTTTCAAATTTATCTTCATCGTCATTTTCAATTATTCTCCAAGTTTTCAGATAAGTTTTTGTTTTCAAGTTGATATCCAACATTATTCTCCAATCTCCATTCTTCCTTTTTTAACATTTAAATATTGTCGTTATCACCAATTTAGAAAGATGATTCGTAAAATAATATATACTTGCAACCTAAATTATAACCAAATTCAGCCTCTATCACTAAATTATTTGATCAAAAAATACTATCTACATTTTTATCACTCACAATCAATTGCTTGTACACCCTCGAATAAGTCCACTTTATCAGTTTTCACATTCCCCCATAATTCCACTCTGCTTTAGTCCCTTCAACATTTTTCAGCTAACCCAAAATTGTTGTTCGCATTTTGTCTCGACTTTTCGCTGTGTTGCACGAATTTAGTGCAACATGCCACACATCATTTCGGTTACACTCGAATCGCATTGCAATCGAATAGTTATTGAAATTATCTTTACTCCCTAACTATGTTTGATAAAACCGCATAAATTCCACTATTGTTGTTGTTTATGTTCTTGTAATGTTGCATGAAGTGAATATTCGTAAAGATTCGTTTGCACTGATAAAGTTAAAAATATGCAGACTTATTAAATTGATACAATACAAAGGGTGTAGAAATTTGGGTAATACCATATTCGTTTGAGTTTTTGCTGCATGTGCGAAGCTCTGCGTATTGCCGCGAGACAACTGCAAAGGAAAGGAAATAATATCGAACTGGTATTTAGACTGGTCTGGGGTCCGAAAGAGTTCCGATTTTCAATATCTAGAGGTTTTTCAAGACATTTTCATCACCTTCCCAACACTCCCTTTCAACACACCCTTTTTACATATATTTGATACTACAAAAGCCAACTCGTTCAATCGCTCCGTTTGCTATCCACTGTTGCCTTTGCACCACCAAAATACAGCTTGTTGCATGCCACATCAGTCTAGTCATTCAACCAAATATAGGCGTCCAGTGTACACAAATGCCTTACATGGTCCCTCTTTCTTTGCGCATTTGCAGACATCAAATCGCGTGCTGTTGTCTGTGGTCAATTTTGCTGACCCCTTTTACATTGCACATTGTTCGTGCCTTTGCTTCCGTCCCTCAAAGTTTTCGGTTCGCGATATGTTCACATTCATTTAGTTTGCATTTATTGAGTTTCGACCATCATTAATAATATTGAAAACCATAATTGCGGTTATGTGTTTTTCGCATGTTTGAATAGTTACAGTGTGGAGGCACTAGTATAAGGGCGAATTATTCAGGCGTGCAACTTATAGAACCCGAATATAATTTCATAACCCAACCACATTTTGTTGCGCTAAGTAAAAGCTGATTTACATTTCGCAACCTCAGAATACGATTGTCGTATGTGAATTTTGGGAATTTCGGGATTATTGGATATTATAAGTAAACTACGTAATCTCTTTCGAACGGCGTTATCAGTTTGTTCAGAAAGCCTCTAACTTCTCCGATTTTCAGCATGAATTTTGTCGTATGTCATACAATTGTAGTTTTTCGATAGTGTATTTTAAAATTAAAAAGCGTCTGGTGAAAAATCGTGTTTTGCTACATACGACATTCCTATTCTGAGGTAGCGCTTTTAGTGGAGGTCATAACTTAGTCGGTTGTAATAGGGGCTATAAATATTTTTAAAATACTTGTATTGAAAATATGAACAAAAACACAAGTAAATGAATTCCACATTGCTTTATTGGTGGGGTCTAACAAAGGTTTCAAAAAGCAACCTTTTTTTTTTCCTCGACCTCTATAACTACTCAGGAAAATTTGTGCACTCTAACGAAATCCTTCCGGAATAACATCAAAATGGTCCGGAAAATATAACCAAATGATTCCAAACAGAGCCCCAAAGAAAATAGAAATACCTCCCAAATCATTTTTGAATAGCTCCAAGAAATAACTTCGAAACTGTTCTGGAAACATCTCTATATAATAATGTACAATTTGTGAATCAAACTTGGATAAATATAAACATAGTTTCAGAAACGATATTAAAATTGTTCCGAACAAAGTCCCCAAAAAAACAATAAATACTTCTCAAATCATTCTAGCATGGTTCCAAAAAAAAAAATTAAAAACATAATTCCTCCAAGAAAACCTGAATGGACCCAAAAGTAACACAATCAGTTGATGAAGCTATTCTGAAAACCCTCAATTATTTATGAATATTTCGTAATTGACCCCAAAAAATCAAAAAATATTCCCAAATGGTTCCCGAAGTAGCACAAAATGTTTCTGAAACTGCATTTCCCAAAAATTATCCTGCAATAATACAAAACTATCTACCTCTAAATAATCCTGAATGATGCCCCAAATAAACTAAAACTTCTCTAAAACATCACTAAGTAATTTAAGTAATTATTCCAGAAAGTGTCCAAGTGCTTCCAAAAGCAGCATGACATAATCCGGAAATAATTTCTAGGACTTCCTGCCAACGTATGGAACTATCCCTAAATGATCGAGAATAAAATACTGAAAAACTCTAGAAATATTTCTAAAATCTTCCCGAGAAATATTCTTAAAAACCACAATATTATCCCAAATTTATTTTAAAAAGGTACTAGAAAAAGTACGAAACTGCCTCTAATTAACCGGAATATGTTTTGAAATATTTATTTCAAAAATATTTCAATAAATATCCCCAAACGGTTCCAAAACTAGTACAATATGATCCCCTTATCCCCTTATTAAAAAAAAAAAATTAAAAACATAATGGACCCAAAAGTGACACAATCGGTTCATGAAGCTATTCCGAAAACCCTCAATTATTTATTAACGTTTTGTAATTGACCCCAAAAAAATCAAAAAAAATATTCCCAAATGGTTCCCGAAGTAGCGCAAAATGTTTCTGAAACTACATGTTCCAAAAATTATCCTGCAATAATACAAAACTATCTACCCCTACATAATCCTGAATAATGCCCCAAATAAACTAAAAATTCTCTAAAACATCACTAAGTAATTTAAGTAGTATTATATATAAATGCGAAATGCTTAAAAGTTTTCTCCCTTTTTTGCAATAACCACAATTCTAAGGTATATAACATTTGATATGTATCGATAGGTCTCGCCGAGTAGGGTGTGCGACAACAAACTAAAAATTAAACAAAAATTAATTATAATATTATTTGAAAGTCACACCACAAGTGCTAAACACGCATTCACTTTATAGAGCCGCTGTTATGTGTGTATGTAGGTACACTTGCATTGTTGTGCTTGCATTCATTGCAGTTGGGGAGAGTCCGAGTGTGAGTTGTTTTGTTGGCAGCAATAATAAACATGACCCAGCCCAGTCAACTTTATTGAGCGTAGGTACAAACAGTGTTTAAAAAAACAAAATCTGTACGTGGGTATTCAGAGAAGCATATACTTGCTCAGACATGGTGTTTTGAAAAAAAAGCACAAAGCCCTTCGTGGCTAGACTTCGTGAAATAAAAAAAAAAGGAAAATTGATAAAACTAAAAAAAAGTAAAATAAGAAATTAAAAAGTGATTGAAAGTAAAAAAAGAAATTTGTTGGAAATAAAAGCAAAGGAAAGAATATAAAATAAATAGAAATAAAACAAAATTAAATAAATAAAAGTATAAAATAAAGGAAAGAATGGGAAAGGAAAGGAATGGATAAAAGGAAAATAAAGGTAAGATACGGTAAGGAACGGAAAATATGAGAGAAAAATCAAAGGCAAATAAAGGTAGGGAAAGGAATGAAAAAGAAAAAAAAGGAAGGAAGAAAGGAAATGTAATGTAGGTAAAAGAGTGGAAAAGAGAGTAAAATAGAGAAAGACAAAGAAAGGAAAGAAGAGAAAAAGAAAGGAAAGAAAAGGTAGCGAGGAGGAAGGTACGGAAAATAAATGAAAATAAAAAGAATGAAAAATAAAGGAAAGAAAGGTAATGAAAAGCTAAAAAAAATAAGTAAAGGAAATTAATGGAAACGAGAGAAAACTAAAGGAGTTACTGAAAGGAAAAAAGGAAGTAAGGAAACGGTAGGAAAAGTAAAGGTAAGGGAAGGAAAGGTAAGGAAAAAAGTGAAGGAAAATAAAGGTAAGAAAAAAAAAATAAAAGAAATGAAATGAAACAAGTAAGGAAAGCTGTCTTCGGCTGTGCCGAAGGCTATATACCTTTCATGAATAAGCGTCACGATTTTGACTGTTCGATCCCCAGTACAGCCTGTTTCAATTTAACTATATTTACTATACACATTACACATCGTTGTTATAATTTAAAAAAACTTACTCCTAACTTTTTTATTGCGGAAGTTTTGGCCAAAAAACCTTATATCTGAACAATCGGTTGTATGGGGGCTATATGTTATACTGGTCCGATCTTGTCAGTTCCGACAAATGATTCCTATATTACAAATACTTATCTTCTTATCTTCTTCTTCTCATATTTGCAAACATCGGACCAAAGTTATAATACCATTTCATGTTCATGAAAGGTATAAAATAAATGAATAAAATGAGAGGAAACTAAGGGAAACGAAACTAAAGCAAAGGAAACGAAAGGAAATTAAAGAAAAAGGAAAAAAGGAATGTAATGGAAATTGAAAGAAAGGTCAGGTAAAAGAATAAAAGAAACGAAAAGAAAGGTCAGGTAAGAGAATAAAAGAAACGAAAAGAAAGGAAAATAAACGAAAAGAACAAAAAAGAGAGAAAGAAAGAAGGGAAATAAAAAGAAATGAAAGAAGAGAAAAGGAAAGAAAAGGAAAGAAAAGGAAAAGAAAAGAGAGGGAAGAAAAGGAGAGAAAAGGGTAGGGAAAAGGGAAAGAAAATCAAAAGAAATAAAATGAGAGGAGAGGAAAGGAAAGGAAATAAAAGCAAAGGAAAGGAAAGGAAAGAAATACGTATGAAGACTACCTAAGAAAAATAAATAATTATCAACATTGAAACTATATTACTGAATGGTGTAAAGAGGGAGAAAAAGGTAAAATGAACAGGAATGTATAGAAAAAGAATGGCAAATTTAAGAAACAGCAAAAAGGTAGGAAAATAAAATAAGCTTTTGTGGTTGAATTTCAACCACTGGGCGAACTCTAGTTTAAGTAATTATTCCAGAAAGTGTCCAAGTGCTTCCAAAAGCAGCATGACATAATCCGGAAATAATTTCTAGGACTTCCTGCCAACGTATGGAACTATTCTTAAAAATATTCTTAAAAACCACAATATTATCCCAAATTTATTTCAAAAAGGTACTAGAAAAAGTACGAAACTGCCTCCAATTAACCGGGATATGTTTTGAATCATTTATGTCAAAAATATTTCAATAAATATCCCCAAACAGTTCCAAAACTAGCGCAATATGATCCTCTAATCCCTCAATAATTCTAAAATTATCTATCTACATATAAATACGCCACATGAAAAACTTTAGGAACCTAAAAATTTAAGGATGGGGGTACGAGGCTAGCGACCCCACGCCCCCTCCAGATTTTATTGGTCGAATTTTCGATCACAAGCGATACTAGTTCTAAATAAATTTCAAAAAAATTCCGACTTGGGACCGAAAATATTTAGCACAATATAATCCAAAAAAGGTATCGATAATAATACCTCCCCTTGGAATGGGGGTTGGAATTTTTTGGCAATCGTTTTTTCGTGGGCTTCGCAGAAATATCGATATTCAACCTCTTAAGATTTACTCATATTTAAACTGAACAAGATTAATATAAGTAGTTGGAAAGTTTTTCAACTATTTCTCCGCTAAGGTGTTACCGAACATTTTTCTTTTGCCCCTGAGACTGTCCTGAGAATAATAAAAACATACAAACATATCGTTACCTTAACTCACAAAGGCCTTAATTGACACATTTTTCGATAGTGACTTTTTTACATATTTAAGTATATCATAGTAAAATACACACTCACAAAAAATTTTAAGGAGGTACTAGCAGTAATAACGGAGATATTCCAAATTTACAAAGCTATATTTGCATGCATTCAATGTAAAAATTTTTTTTTTTGCTTCTCCTGTAAATTTTTTTTTTTTTTTTGTGATTTAAGGTAACGATATATTTTCCATCTATCTAAATGGTTTCTATCATTAACGCATTTCATCTGCTTAAAGAAAATTGTCTTCTTATGGTACAAAATGTTCAGTCACTATTCATCACTCATTTTCATATTTTTTACCAACATTCTCCCTTGCACTTGATCACCACAAGCACTACCCGCAGCTAATAATAGTATTTCCTATAAAAATTCGTTTAGTTTTGTCTAGCAGGCGGTCTCCACTCCATACATCAATACATAGCCCCGTGCTAAAATGCAATTATAAACCAGCAGCTGATCGCCGCTACACCTGATCCTGCTGTAGCCAACCTTAATTATTTACCGCAGCGCGCGCAAGGACCGGCAGCAGCGGTAGTGTAATCGCTCAGTAGCGTGGCGCAGGTGTTTAGCTTCTCAATTATTTATCAATACATAATGAAGCTGAGAAAAACGAAGGGGTGAGATAACCCAAGCGGCAATAACCACAACTTTGTGTTATTGCCCATTCAAATGAGAAATAACTCACAATTTTGGGGTTTGTTTTATTACCAGTCGGAAGGAAGCCAAATTTTGTCTTATTGCTCAAATAAAGTATTTCCTTGCAGACGGGATCGCAAGGGGCTCAAACCTGCTTAAGTCGTTCGGGCCAATCGTGCACCGCCACGCCCCGCCACAGGCTGTACTGGGGATCGAATAGTGAAAATTGTGAAGCCTATTCATGAAAGTAATATAGCCTTCGGCACAGCCGAAGACAGCTTTCTTTACTTGTTTGATTAGGCATTTGTGAAAATTTGATTGGTCGTAACTTTTAAACTGATTACGATAGAACGATGAAATTGGCACAAAGCATACTAGTATCGTTGAGATTATACCTGATGAAATTGGATAAAATCCCCTCCAACCATGCCCACTTCCGAAATGGAAAATTTCGAAAATCATATGAAAACTACCGCTGGGTATTTAATGTTCGGTTTACCCGAACTTTTTTTTAATTTCCTAATCGTCTTTGGCATCACCGAAAGGACATAATATTTTCGTGGTCTTTCGTCGAGAGAGGACCTTACTTCTCAGTGGCCTACTCAGTCAGAAGTAGCACATGTTGGCAAGAGTGATTATCCTTTGGATCTCTTGAATGACATTATTTTCGGTGAAATCGCTGAATTCCCAATAGACGAATTCTCTTTAAGTTTGAATTTGTAACTATTACTTCTTTGATGAGAGTAAATACTGCGTCTTGTCCATATTCGCTTGCAGAGGTCACTGCCTGGCATAAGGCAATTGAAGAAACTCATATGAAACCAAATTTCGTTTGGCCCTAACCTGCCCAAAAAGCAATTAATTTAAACAAAGTCGTTAAACAAATAATTGGATAAAGCCAAAAGTCTTAGCTACTAGTGCTCCCAATTAAATGTAGTTTTGTGATTTATTACTCAACTACATAAATAAATAAATAAAAATTGGATATGTGGCAACGCCAACTGCATAAACAGCCTGAATCGATTGTAAGTCAACGCGCCAGCCACCGTCGCTTATTTTAAATACATATACTGCTCTTCCTCTTACTCACACTTTTGATGTCCCTTGCTTGTGATTGGTTCATTGTGTAAAAAAAAAAATATTATTATTTATAGCAATTTCTTCTTTTTCTTTGCTTTGATATTTTCTAACTTAACGAGCTCGACTTTGCTTACGCCATTGTCTTTTTCCTTAACTTTTCTTTTTCTATTTTCTATATAAATCGTGCGAACTTTAAGTCTTACACACATGTGAATTGGTAGCCATGTTTATGACTTTGCAGACGCAAAAAGGAAATATAAAAATAAAGCAACATGAAGGAAATCACTAAACATTTAAGACTTGACTAGCGCTTGACTTTAGGTTGTGTACCAAGAACAGACATCGGCAAATCTCACCCGATTAAGTAGTACTCTTCACGCAGGATTTTCACGCTTTTCATTTCAGGCGCTGTTGAGTGCAAAAAAGCAACTGCGGCACTCTCCCACACTAACACGCTTCAATTTGCCGACTTCTGCCCTAAAAGGCGCAGCCACTGCACCATCGCGCGCATAAAGCTTTTGACTTTTAAAGCGCTGAAAAGCAATACGCACATCTTTCAAGTAAGTGAGCTGTGTGCGCGCCTAACAACTGGGCGGTACAAATGCCAAGTAACGCGCCCCAAACTTGTTCGAAAATAGACGCAAAGACAAAATGTCACACCGCCAACAATAAAAGCAACAACAATAGTGTCAACAACTTTTATTTTTATGACTCTGTACTTTGCTTTGCTGCTGCTGCTGCGCATGACTGACGACGATGACGTACGCGTTCTGCGATTCATTCGCTTGCTGTGAGACGTGACAGCGATGTTTATTTTCAGATTAGATGGAAAACTGTAGGCTCGACTGGTCTTATTTTATGTTAACTATTTACATATATGTATGTAAGAATACTTATGTAGAGGGAGGTAAGAAATATATATTAGCAGGAAAAAGAGCAACAATAAACAGCATCAAAAAAGAAAAAAGTTCAAATAAAGGTGGGATGCAGTGAAATAGGGCCTCATCTCCAGGGTTCCTATTTTAATACTTAATTTTTAATATTTTATTTTTCATTTCCTTTGTTTAATTTCACTTTATTTTATTTTGCTAATATTTTCATTTTATTTTACGATTTTTTTTTGTCTGCAGTTTCATTTACTTTTTTTTTTTGTCTTACTTTATCTAAACTTTACTTTTTTATAATATTTAATTTTGGTTTTATTTACTTTATTTTACTTTATTATTTTTTTATTTGTTTTATTAATTTTTTTTATTTTATTTTATTATATTATAATTTTTTCACTTTTTTTTTTAGATATTTTATTTTACTTTATTTTAACTTTTATTTATTGTTTAATTTCATCTTAATTTAACTTATTTTAATTTATTCTTTGTTTTTTTAAGCTCTATTTAAGTTTATTTCTTTTTATATTGCAATTTAATTTAATTAAATTTTTTTTTTAATTTGAGCTTATTATGTTTTATTATGTTTTATTTTATCATATTTTTAAATTTTTTTAAATTTTGTTTTATTTAATTTTGTTTTATTTTATGTTATTTCGCTCCATTATATTTTATTTTAATTTTTTGTTTAAGTGTTTTTTATTTTATAATTTTTCTATTCTATTTAATTCAATTTTATACTCTTTTGTTTAATTTTTTTTTTCAACTTTTATTTTATAGACTTGCACCTCAAATTGGTTGAGGTTGTTACTTATTCATATAACGTTAGTCTTAATTACAACCGTATTTTCTCAAGCTTTTACAACTTCCTGCCCTCAGCTTAATTTCCTATTACCCATGTAGCGGCATAACATATTATTTCTGCAAGAAACTCTGCTTGGAGCGCGATGCAAGATCTCATCTACATATTTGAAGACATGCATGGATGAAGGGGGTATGTCGCATTTTGAGTGAAACGAGAAAATCGGCTTTAAAGTTTTGCTTAAACATTTGAGGTTTTTTCGAATCTTTATGGAAAACTGACAAAAAAATTATGCAAAGCCATAAAAGACGTTGCATAATATGCAATAAAAAGCATAAATTTATATTTAGTGTTTTATATGAAAAAATCGGAGAAGGGGGTATCTTCCACAATTCATATTAAAAAGTTGTGTACATACCCCCTTCATCCATGAATTATCTACTACAATTTTCACGATAGGCAGATTCTGATAAGACAGAAATATAGATCTGCATAAACACTATTCACCAATGCCAAAAACAGAGTGAGAATGCGACATACCCCCTTCATCCATGCATGTCTTCATTTATTACACAAGACAATGGACATTAACGCTGACAGATCGAAAAAGGTAACTTTACGTAGATTCGCAGTAAATCGAAAATTCAAATTAATTTCAAAGCAGAGCGCGATGTGCAAATGTTTATATGTTTATTGTTTAGTAGACAGTGTTGCCAAATTGCCACCTTTAAGTATTCTCGTAATCGGATGTCTACATTAGGGCGTCCTTTGCTTTTCGAATTTTCGAAGAGTCATAGAAACTCTCTGTCATCCGAAAGAACTCAACTCTCAGTCATTCTCATTAGTGGTGTGGGTGGAGCCGTCAGAATCTATCATCATATGGTTTTTGTTTCATTTTTCGTTCCATTTTTTCTAAAATGAATGCCACTACAGAAGTTTACGCTTTAAAAAATTTAATTAAATATCACAAAAGAACTTTCCTGGTAATAGACAACTTTTTTAAATTGGCAGTATATGAGACGCCTTAATTTAAAAAGTTACATAGACTCAATACATTATAATGCATATACTAGATGTAGAGCGGTAGGGTACCAATCCACAGGTGGTGCATTAATTTCATTAAAGATACAGCAATGGCTTCAAATAACCGCAATGGCAGTGGCAATAATTTCTTCAAACTTCAACCGCAATAATTGCTAAGAGTTGAAAAATAATAACAACAACAACTGAGTATTGCCAAAGACATAAATCGAAAAAGCAGCGAGCTCGCTCAGGTAATCAGCACAAACGCGGCTTTTGACGCGCTGCGTTTGCGTTTCAACGCTTTTACTACGATTTACAAAAGTAGCTGCTTTTGTGTGCTTCTCCTTCTTTTTTGATTTGATTACCAGCGACTTTGCATAATGAAACAATTAATTTTCACACAAATACCTAAATGTTGTTATACAAAAGGTAGCCATGTTTTGTGTTGGCACTTGATACACCGCTGTTCTCCTTCCACACACACATACACCCATGCATAGCTAGCATTGCCACCCTACTTAATTCGCATTTTACTATTTAATTTGAATATTTCGACATTCACAGCAATAAAAGATTACATACAATTAAAATGGGAAAATAAAAAAATTCAAAAATCTTGGTTCAAAACAAATCGCACTTTAATGCGCATGCGCAACTTCTTTTTGGCTCACTTAACGCGCGCCTCAATCAATTCATTTCAACTTCACCATTTGCCGTTACAGTACCAACATAAAACGCGCTGTGCTGCCCATCAGTTGTGCTTGAGTGAGTGATTCGCGCAGATTTTATAGCGTTACCAGATCGGATCAAATTGTTGTTGTTATTTTTTAAATTAATTTATTGTTGTTTGTGTATTTTTGCTGCTTGCGGCTTACGCTCATCCATGCACTACAAAATGAAGTGAAGTGCAAACGGCCAACAACAAACAATGACTCGTAAAGTTTCGGTAAAATCCATGACCTGCGGTATAGCAACGCATCAGTTGGTAGGCGTGACAGCAGGCGGGCGTTGAGAAAACATTAAAGAAACAGTATGTTGCCAAAGAAAACACACCTGTTAAGTGGTAAAATAGCTTCTACAGTGTGTGGTAGACTATGTACAAATCGAATGACCAAAAAAATCAACAATAATAAAATGTTTCTTTTATTTTATTATTATTTTTTTCTTTCATTTAATTAAATCTTTTTTAAAAGTTTTATTTTATATTTTCTTTCTTTTTTTAATATTATTTAATTTAGTTTAATTTAATTTAATTCCGTTTTATTTTATTTTATTTTTTTTACTTTATTTTATTTTGTTTTATTTAATTTAATTTAAGTTTATTTTATTTCTTTTTTATATTATTCCACTTAGTTTTAAGGCGGTCTTGAGTAGTGATTTTGTCTATCTTGTGTGCGATCGACTCTGCTCATTCAATTCAGTCGAAGTCTATGATTTTGCGACCACATCTGCACCTGTATGTCTATAAACATATACAACATGTGAACACTTTAACCAACAATACAACTACGATCGTATAACAATTTTATAGTTAGTCAGCCGGAGATATGCTCTACTGAACATGAAGTTCGATTAAATGTTAATGCTGCCTAAATTTTGCTACGCTTTTTTTCATACCTATGCCATTTCATTAAAAAATACATGTCTCTGAAGGATTTGTGCTCTTTTATTTACACTACCTTTAGATTAGGTCGCTCAAAATTTCGGAATTTTGACATAACTCTTTCTGTCGCTTTCCTTGGATCTAGAGACTTTTTTCCCTTATAAATCCCGTCGATAGAACTTTGCTTAGCAGAGGCCGTTAAAATTTTTCTTTAAGCAGTTTATTTTATTTTATTTAATTCCATTTTGATTGATATTTCTTATCTATTTTGTTAAATTTTTTTAATTTTTGATTTTTATATTTTATTTTAGGTAATTTTTTTTATTCTATTTTATCTTATTTTATTTTATTGTATTTTATTTCAATTTGTGTCATTTTTAGTTATTTTGTTTTATTTTATTTTACCTTATTTTTCATTAATTTAAATTTTTTTGTTATATTTTTTTTACTTTAATTTTATTTTAGTTTTTTTTTATTTTATTTTTTTTGTTTTAGTACCTGGGTGACCGAGCAGGCTTGATGTTTTCGATTTTGTCTAATAGTCTTATTTACCAACATAAACTTTTCAAAATAGATTTTCGAATAAATATCAAAAAGGTGGCAATTTTATAAACCGCCTCATATTTGAAGACATGCATGGATGAAGGGGGTATGTCGCATTCTCACTCAATTTCTGTTTTTGGCATTGGTGAATAGTTTTTATGCATATCTATATTTCTGTCTTATTAGAACTTGGCTATCTTGAAAATTGTAGAAGATAACACTACTCGACAAGAAAAAACTCCAAGAATAAAATAGGCCTATCCTAAAGTAAAATTTTCTCCTGATTCCGAATATGACTTCCATTTTCCTGTGGCAGATCTAGTTTCCGAGATATCGGCGAAAATATGAAAATTCCCATTTTTGCAAAACACTACTTCATATAGGTACGGCAAAAATTTGTATTTTTAATTTTTTCGATTTAAACTGTTGAATTATATATTTTATTAATTCCCACAAACATTTTTTGCCTTCACCTCCCTTAAGTATCTTCAGTAGTTTGGCCACCATGCCAAAAAACGTTCAAAAAATTTTGGAAAAAAACGACATTTTTTACAAAATTTCAGAAAAATTCTATGGACGAAAAAAAGTTAGCCCTCCTATGTTGTGGGAAATTTAATTACGAAAATTTTAAGCATACCAGTACAACAATCGGACGTGCCGTTGAGACTATAGCCCCGTTAACTTACAAGCGTCTATCCTACAATTTTTTATAGAGACAATTTTTATTCAAACTAAGTTTTTATTTTTTTTATAACGTTTTATTAGAGACATTTGTTTGCACGTTAAACTGTATTCAATTGAGTAATATGAGTATAAATCAGAAATTCAGCAAAAAACAACAACGAAAACAACATTAAATAAATACATATCTACATCTAAAAAAATGCAAATTGGGCGATTTGACCGTGGTCGTCAATACTGAGGGACGTGGGTACTTTTAACTACCCGTTTATAATTTTCTGGGTTTGTCTCCCGTATTATTGTCCAGCAATAATCTCCCATCATTTCTTCATTCCAAAAACCTTGGTAACGTTTTTAAAAAATCATGAGGTCTTATTGAAACCTTTCACCCTGTTCATCACTTTCAGCACCTAGGTTTGCGGGAAAATTATCCAAATGTGAATGCAAAAAATGCATTTTGAGGGACATGTTGCATTTCATAGCTCTGTAGTTTTTCAACAAGGCTTTGACCATCTCTCTATAGTTGGGATCTTTATTGTTGCCAAGAAATCCACTAACGACTTGCTTAAAGCTGTCCCAAGCCGCTGCTTCTACTGATGATAAATGATTCGCAAAATTTTCGTTTTTCAGCAACTTTCTAATTTGCGGACCAACAAATATACCTTCTTTTAATTTGGCTTGAGTTATTTTAGGAAAAAATTTCGTTAGGTACTGGGAGGATGGCGCGTCCTTATTTAAAGCCTTTACAAAATTTTTCATTAATCCTAATTTGATGTGAAGTGCTGGCAAAATAACTCGTTCGGGATTTACTAAAGGCGGGTTTGCGATATTGAAGGCACCTGGTTCGTACTCAGCTCTTGGTGGCCAGTTTTCCTGAATATAATGGGTTTCTCTAGCACGGCTGTCCCAAAGACAGAGAAAACAGCAACATTTAGTGAAACCTCCTTGAAGTCCTAGATTATTATTATTATTTATTTTAAATGACCACCACCGAAACTGCTTACCTTTAAGTCCGCACAAATTTTCCAATTAAATTGTTTATATTGAATGAGCTCAAGTAAATTAGATATACTTAAATAAGTTTCTTTAGTATTCTCAGAATGTGCCACTGGTATTGACGGTAACGAATTTCCTTTATGGAGTAATGCTGCTTTTAAACTATGCTTTGAACTGTCTATAAACAAGCGCCAATCATCAGTTTTATTTTCTAATTTTAGTGCTTCAAATAAACCTTGAACATCATTGCAGTAGCAAATATTTTCACTTTTAGTAAAAAAAGAAGAGAAAGTCTTGTGTCTATTTCGAAATTTAGTAGTACTTGTCGAAGGGCCCAGGCTGCCCCATTGCTGCAATCGAGATCCTAGAACTTCGCTATCAAATTTCGATAATTTCAAATCTCTGACCAAGTCATTATGTTCGGCTTGTGAGACTCGATGTGGGACCTCTCCTACTTTTTCACTGTCTGAATTATCAGCTTCGGAGTCACTTTCGCTTGAGGCTTCGAAACTTATAGGCGGCCTAGGTATGGGTAAGGTATGGTCATGTAGTTTTGGTTTTTTAGCTGATGCCACATTTGGATAACTTAATAATTTCCTCTTTTTTCTCGTTTTACCTTTAAGGTCTATCACGCAAAAATAGCACTGGTCGTGGTTAAAGGGTTCAGTCCACATCATTGGAATACCAAACTGCATGTAATGACCTTTACCCGATACCCATTTCATTAAAGGTAATCTACAGCAGGCGCAAATAAAATTAGGTGTCCAAGATTTATCGAGATTTTTTACACAGAAACCGAAATAATGAAAGTATGCATCTTTGACAGAATTAGTTATTTTCCGAGCTGAGTTTCCGAACATATAATGTCCGCAAATAAAGCAAAAATCATCCGGATTATTTTTACATTTAAAATCTCTTTTGCAACAAGACATTTCGTAAACACTTCTACCGATATAGTATGTATAAATTTGCACTAAAATTTGCAAAACAAAATTTATAACAAACAGTAATGACAGTTAAATAATTGATGTCTTTTTAAATTTATTAGACCCTAAGGTAGAGTGACCAAATGAAATGTCTCGCCAATTTTATCAAAGTAATACTAAAATTTTAAGATAGACGCTTGCAAGTTAACGGGGCTATAGTCTCAACGGCACGTCCGATTGTTGTACTGATATGCTTAAAATTTTCGTAATTAAATTACCTACAACATAGGAGGGCTAACTTTTTTTCGTCCATAGAATTTTTCCGATTTTAAAGTGGTTAAATCTGAAATTTTGTAAAAAATTTCGTTTTTTTTTCAAAATTTTTTGAACGTTTTTTGGCATAGTGGCCAAATTACTGAAGATACTTAAGGGAGGTGAAGGCAAAAAATGTTTATGGGAATTAGTATAATGTATAATTCAACAGTTTAAATCGAAAAAATTAAAAATACAAATTTTTGCCGTACCTATATGAAGTAGTGTTTTGCAAAAATGGGAATTTTCATATTTTCGCCGATATCTCGGAAACTAGATCTGCCACAGGAAAATGGAAGTCATATTCGGAATCAGGAGAAAATTTTACTTTAGGAAAGGTCTATTTTATTCTTGGAGTGTAAAGTTGATCAAAATTTGTCGAGTAGTGTAATTCATGGATGAAGAGGGTATGTACACAACTTTTCAATATGAATTGTGGAAGAAGGGGGTATGTTCCGTTTTTTTCATATAAAGTACTAAACATAAACTTATGCTTTTTATTGCATATTATGTAAACTCATTTATGGCTTTGCATAATTTTTTTGTCAGTTTTCCATAAAGATTTGAAAAAGCCTCAAATGTTTAAGCAAAACTTTAAAGTCAATTTTCTCGTTTCACTCAAAATGCGACATACCCCCTTCATCCATGCATTTCTTCATTTACGAAGAAATAAATAAAAGGCGGTTAGGTGGCAGCCCTTGGAGCCAACTCATCTTACGGGCATCATGGGTGGTACGTGGCTAAAAAATCTTTTCATTTGATACCCATATGCCACACCTTGCTCAATTTAAAAAAAAAAAAAGAGATATGTGGGAATCCTGTGAACCGCCCCAAGTCGCAACACCCAAGTGGAAAGTCTTAAAATCAATCATAACATCTCTATGCCAAATTTTATCGTAATCGGTCAAGGGGTCCAAAATGATCACAAAATGACCCCAAAATAATACCAACATGATCCCTAAATGACTTCAAAATGATCCCAAAATGACCCCAAAATCAAATTTCATCGAGATATGTCAAACTGTTTTTGAGATAGTACCGGATATACAAATATAATGCTGTTAGGTGTCAACTCTAGGTGACAAACCTACTTGAAAATATTTCAGATGGTATTTCGCCGAAAATAACTTTCATTTGGTACTAATATTGGCATATTTTGTTCAAAATTAAAAAAAAGTTAAGATAGTGTATACTACCTCAAGTGGCAACACCCAAATTTCATCGGAAAGGGCCAAGCGGTTCTCAAAATAGTACCGGATATACAAATATTCAAATATGCTGCGGTAAGGTGGTAACTCTAGGTGGCAACCCAACCTTTCATTTGATACCCATATCTTGCTCAATAATAAAAAAATTTAGATAGGTGGCAACCCTGTAAACCGCCCAAGTGGCAACCCAAAGTGGAAAGTCTTTGTATTAAGCATACTATCTCTATGCCAAATTTCATCGAAATCCGTCGAGCGGTTCTGGAGATAGTACCGGATATACAAATATGCTGCGATAAGGTGGCAACCCTGGGTGGCAATCCTACTTCAAAATATTTGAGTTCGCATGACGTCGAAAAGTGGTAACACCCACGTGGATAGTCTTAGAATCAACCATACTAACTCTATGCCAAATTTCATCCAAATCGGTCAAGCTATAAGATATTATTTTATTTTCTTTTATTTTAATATATTTTAGTTTATGTGTTTTTTTTTACTTTATTTTTTTGTAATTTAATTTAATTTAATTATTATTATTGATATTATTTTTCTACACCTTTCCTCCTTTGATTTCTAGATTGTTCCGTTCCACTTATCAGCTATCCACCTCAAAATGGCTTCTGATTGGTTCCTGCTTTTTGGCCTATTTATATAAAGGTAATTTTAAGCAGATTCTGAATTATCTTTTTGCGTTTCATTTTCATCTATTTTCTTTTGATTTCCATTAAAGTCAACACTAACATTGTTGTCACAACGTGTAATCAAATCAAACCAGTAACAATTGGTGAATCGCTCAACCGATTTTAAAGTCATCGTCTCTGGCACTTTAGCAACAGTTCACACATGTAATAATAGGTGGAAGAAGAAACAGAGACTACCCAACAAACACCGAGCACCAGAAACTCAAACGGTTGAGAAAATATCTATTCCCAATTTTCTCTCAAATGTTGTTTATATAACAGGATTATTTGTTAAACTATATTAATTAAAACAAGTAAGGAAGTCTAAGTTCGGGTAAACCGAACATTAAATACCCAGCGGTAGTTTTCATATGATTTTGAAAATATTCCATTTCGGAAGTGGGCGTGGGTTGGGAAGCGATTTCGTCCAATTACATTAGGTATACTTCCTATTATGCTAGTGTACCTTGTACCAATTTCATCGTTCTACCGTAATTAGTTTAAAAGTTACGATCAGTCGAATTTTCAAAAATGCCTCCCTTAAAAGTGGGCGCTGCCACGCCTACTTTGAAAAATTGATCAAAAAATCATATAAGAATGACTAGGGGGCTCATCCTACCAAACTATATCCATTTATTTATTAGCCATTTCCGTTACCGAATTAAGTCAATTTAGGTGATTTTCGAAGTTTTCGATATGGAAAGTGGCCATGGTTTGAGGGCGATTTTATCCAATTTTATCAGGTATACTTCCAACGATACTAGTATGCTTTGTGCCATATTTCATCGTTCTGCCGTAATCATTTGAAAAGTTATGACCCGTGAAATTTTCAAATATGCGTCCCTGAAAAGTGGGCGGTGCCACGCCTACTTTAAAAATTTATCAAAAAATTATAATGGATGGCGATTTTATCCAATTTCATCAGGTATACTCCCAACGATAGTAGTATGATATGTGCCAAATTTCATCGTTCTACCCTAATTAGTTTAAAAGTTACGACCAGTCGATTTTTCAAATGGGCGTGGCACCGCCTACTTTAAAAAATTTGTCAAAAAATCAATATATAATGACCAGGGGGATTCACCTATAAAATTATATCATATCAAATTATTATTAGCCATTTCAACTACCGAGATTTGTCAATTTATGTGATTTTCGAAATTTTCGATATGGAAAAAGGGCGCAACCTACCTTGGCCAAAAAGTAACCTGTATAATATCTAAATTTTTACTCAAGTTATCGTGGACACGGACGGACATGCCTTTTCAGCCTTAGAACTTTCATATATGGAACTCTATATCTATCTCGATTATTTTGTGCCGTTACATAGTACCGTTATGTGGGCAAAATTATAATGCCCTTGTACTAGTACTAGTACGCTGGGTATAAAAATATTAAATAATATTTAACTGCATAAATGGAAACTCGCTCTTTATTAAAATGGGTATTTCTTTTTTATGTTTTGCATCTCTTAATTTTTATTTCAATGAGAGCATGTTGATTCCATTTCGATCAACTCCGCTCAATTTGAGAAAAGTTGGAAAATTTTGCCATTCTCAGTTTGAAAATCTGGGAACATCCCATATTAAAAATGAGCCGTTTAGGTTATTTCCCCTCAAATTGAAAACGAACGTTTGAGATTTGAGAGGATGATTGGTTCTTTAATGAATCTCAAATTGAGATTAGCTAAAAATGTTTGTTGGGTATTAACAAATGTCGTGTTTACTTTGCTGGTATTGTTGTTGTTGCCGTTGTTAATGCAAATTTTTTATTTATTGTAATTGTTTTATTGTATTTCGCTATTAAACAGTTGCCATTTTCTGCACATTTCATTATTGTTGCTGGACTTTCACATCGTGTTCCCTTTTGCTGATTTATCATGTGCTGATAGTCGTTGACTAGCACTTCTTTGTAGATCTGTTGAGTGTTGTGAAGGTTTACGTTGTTATATAATAGCCCAGGTGATGTGGCTTTTGTCGCTAGATAAATTTCAGTCCACCTTTTGTAGTTTAAATTAATTGTTCTTCTTTTCTTTCCCGAACAACGTTATCTTGTTTCAACACATAACTTTTTGAACTGGAACAACAAAATATGCCCAGCAAACACACTACCGCTAATAATGCCGTATTTATCAGAGAATTTTCCAGATAAGTATTCAGTTAAAAAGCATTGGAGTCGGGATAGAATTACCCTATATACTTCATGTACATGTGAATTATTCAAGTACAATAGAATATACGAACACTGGAATTTACCAGTAGTTTCTTTAGTATTCTCCAGGTTTTATAACAAAACACTACCTGTAAATTATTAGGTAGTTTTTCAGTAATTTTCATGAAAAATACTAGCATTTCGCTTAAAAGTTAATTGTAATTTAGGCCAAAATATAGCAACAAGCACCGGTAGTTTACTAGTGTTTTACATATAGTTATCATGATTAATTTCAAGTATTTTACTTGATACCTGTTTGTAGATTGCGGGTAAATATGCCTTTATATACCTACATGCTTTTTGTGAGCTCCATATTTTAAATTAATGACGAATGTTTTAATTTTTTTTTTATAAAAAATTGAGTATACGTCTTTATTAATTATATAAAAAAGGAGCTAAAAATCAATTAATCTATAACACAGGGATTCTAAAATAATTAACTACACTGAATGATGTTTTGTACGGGACCACATCCATTAACGGTCTTTTGCATAGCAGTTGAAGCATGTACGGTGGTCATCAAATCTTCAGCAATTTCGAAATTATCATTGATAACTTTAGTCAATGGTGCCAGGGAATTGGTTGTGCAAGAGCCATTCGAAACGACCTTCATATCGGGTTTGTAAACATCAAAATTGACACGGCAAACGAACATGGGCGCATCAGCGGATGGTGCTGAGATAATAGCTTTGTTGACACCTCCCCTCGAATGTGGGGATGCCTTATCGATGGTGGTGAAAACGCCAGTAGATTCCGCAACATATTCACCACCAGCTCTAGCACAATTTATATTGGCAGGGTCACGTACGCAAAATTAAATAATTTTTCGTTCTTTGACGACGAGTGCTCCATTGTCAGCCGAAACTGACTAAATGAAAATTTTTGAAAGATCAATTAATCGTTCTGTGCATAGCCTACTTCTACGTAGTCTATATTTCTGAAAAAAAAAGTGGCAAATATTAAGTATTTTACTTGTAAAATACTTGAATATACCGAAACTTTACTGAAACTTTTTTTTCGCATGACGTCGTATCATTAAAGTAAAAACCAAGTAGATTCCATGGAAAATACCGAAAAACTACTAAAAAAATACCTGGAACATACCTTATATCAAAGTTGGTAGCTTTTAAGGAGCGCTACCGAAATTTTACCCAAACCTAATTTTTTCGCAAGACGTCGTATTATTTAAGTAAAAACCAACTGGATTGCATAAAAAATACCCAAAAACTACTCAAAAAATACCTGGAATATACCTTATATCTAAGTTGGTTGTTTTTAAGGAGCGCTACCAAAATGTTACCAAAAACTTATTTTACTTTCGGTTCATTGGTACCCTGCAGTCAACTTAACTAGTTTTATACTAATCAAATACCAGTCAGCCAGGCGGCCTCAACTAGTTCGAGTTCTGTAATTTTTCCATATTAGCAACTGGTATTTTTAACACGGCGATGTCCTACGAGATGGCAATTGTCCTTCTCTGCATCAGCACCATACCAATTGGCTGACCAGTCAGCCTCTGCATCAGGAATATACCAGTTGATATACTTGTTCTTATACACATCAGCACCATACCATTTAAGATACTAGTTCGTATATAAGTCAGGATCGTACCAGTTGAAAGAATAGTTCATATATACATCAGACTCATACCAGTTGGCAGACTAGTTCATATATACATCAGAATCATACCAGTTGAAAGACTAGTTCATATATGCATCATAATCATACCAGTTGACAGACTAGTTCATATATGCATCAGAATCATACCAGTTGGCAGACTAGTTCATATATGCATCAGAATCACACCTGTTGACAGACTACTTCTTATATGAATCAGAATCATACCAGCTGACAGACTAGTTCATATATGCATCAGAATCATACCAATTGACAGACTAGTTAAAAAAAGCATCGGAATCATACCAGTTGTCATACTAGTTCATATATGCGTCAGAATCATACCAGTTGATATAGTAGTTCATTTATACATCAGAATCATACCAGTTGACATACCAGTTCATTTAAGCATCATAATCATATCAGTTGACATACTAGTTCAAATTTGCATCAGAAATATACCATTTGACATACTAGTTCATATATGCATCAGAATCTTACCAGATGACATACAAGTTCATATATATATCAGAATCATACCAGTTGACATACTGCTCAGTCTATGCGGCAGGACATACTAATCATTATGCCCATTCAGATCGTACCACTTGTCATACTAGTCCACGAATTTGACATTCATTCCAGTTGGTATACTAGTCGGTCTATGCACCAGTATCATAGTCAGCCTCTACATCAGTATCATAGTCAGCCTCTACCAGTTTATTCTTTAGAAAGCAACGAATATTTGTATTTACCCAAACACGAAAAAGCATCTGTGAATTACAAGGTAAAAAATAAGCAGTTACAATAGAAAAAGAAAAGCAATTGTCCTCTTCTGCATCAGCACCATACCAATTGGTATACTAGTCAGCCTCTGCATCAACATTATACCAGTTGATATATACACAGCCAAATTATTTATTATTCTATATTTTTTAAATTATATTGTTTATTGTATTTTTAATTTAATTATTTAATTCAACTTGCAATGGCTCCTTTCAAATTCCGAGTTGTCAAGTTTGATTATATAGGTGAAGGCCCAATTGCATTCAACTTTGTAGGATCCACTTTCATACAAAGTTTTTTAAACGTAAAGCGAAGCGAAATTTTTGCATATGCTCAAAAACGAGGCTCGCATTTGTCAAAGTTTTATGTAATTGGGGCTTTGGAGTTTTATATTTAGGTAAGGTAAATTAAGGTTACTTAAAGTTAAGTTAGTCGTCCACTGCGGAGTTCCGGTCCCATATATGTATATATAGATAAAAGTAAGTCTTATTTTTACATCAAAAAGACTGCTTTCATGCTGGGCCATACACTCGAGTTAAAGGAGCATTGTTAGAGTTAATTTATATTGTTGTTGTCAATATACTCAAGTTTACGCCGCAACGTAAAAAAAATGGCGGTTATATACCAACAGGTTGTCATAACCTCTAACGAGACTTTTGCCGAACTTCTCTTCCAACTTATAGTGTGCTGCTTTGATTTTTTTCCTACAAGTTGGCGGGACCTAGGTTTTTTTTTTTTTTAATTTACAAATCTGTGACTGTTCAAAAAGTTGAGGTAGGTTCAAGTGGCTGCCGCAGAGGCACACTTAGGGCAGTTTTGAAAGGTCCTTTGTGATACCACCAACACTAGGAAAGTCAGTCCCGGGACCCGGCCATATGGAAAATCCCTGAGGCCATCAAGTCCTTTATGCCCAGTTCAGCGATCTGGTTTAGGCTATCCAGGAAGGGAACTCCCAAAACCACCAAAAAAGCGAGTTCTCGCGCCGCTTAAGGCCGGGCAGTTGCAGATGAGGTGATTCACCGTTTCCTCTTCCTCATCATCTTTGCAGCTCCTACAGCATCGTCGATAGGGCACACCTAGCCTTTCTGCGTGCCTACCAATAAGGCAGTGCCCAGTTAAAACACTTATTAATATGGAGCTTTCTCTCCAACAACAATCCCCAGGGTGCCGGACATCCAAACAAACCTGGGCAAAATGGGATCATAAAAGATCTGAATGCAGTTCTCCCGTGACATCACAAAACCCAGTAAGTGTGAGTTACTTGGTTTCGTTGTTCTATGAATTTTCGGAATCCCGTTAAAAAAATCTATCAGGGATATCGATCCGTTTCTTCCTATCTTGTTTCTAAGTACCTTAAACTAAAAAAAATTATAAAACCAAGTAACTTAAAATGCACTGAAATCAAGAATTTAGTTCACAACAAAACCAACTAACTCGTGTTCTTTTTTGAGTAACTGAAAATTTTACAACAAATACTTGGTTTTTTTACAAAAACTCATTAGAAATCAATTTCTAATCGTCACTCTAAGTTTCTCTTTTAGTTTCGATCTCTTAGTAATGCAAAAACCATTAAAACTCATTTGATAATCAAGAATTATTAGAATTTCCTCAAAAAATGTATGGAATTATTTCACAAAACCAAGTAACTTTTAAATATGCCTGATTTAACTTATTGTTATAAGAAAAGTATTTGAGATAATTTTAAAATTATTGCAGGGATAAAGCTAGGGAATATTATGTGATTTCAGCCTAGCATCAGATGGCGAACCAGAAAACATTTTGCAGCAGAAGTAAGGACTTTTTATACTATATCTGAAAGTTATGGTAGTGTAAGAGAATTTTTCCTCAAGTGCAGCCCACTATCGGTGAGAATCTAAAAAGTATATTCAACCAGGTTTCATCATTGTTCAATTGAAATCACGAAGGGAGTTCAAGTCATCCTCCACTTGTTGTTTCCAAAACAGTCGATGCCTCCCCCTTCCTCTGCTGCCCGATTCGGGTGTCGATTGGAAAACCTTCTGTGTTGGAGCTTCCTTGTTCATTCGCATAAAATGACCCAGCCAGCAGAGCCTTTGGGCTTCAATTCGCTACACTATAGTCAGTTCTGCGTAGAGCTCGTACAGCTCATCGTTAAATTTCCTTCGATGCTTCCCGTTGGCAACACGGGAAGGACCACAAATCTTCCGGAGAAATTTTTTCTCAAATACTCCAAGTGCCATCTCATCTTTTCTTGACACTGTCCATGATTCCGAGCCGTACATTAGGACTCGTATGATGAGAGACTTATATAGCGTGATCTTTGTCTGTCGAGATAGGACTTTACTTCTCAATTGCCTACTTACTCCGAAGTTACATTTGTTGGCAAGAGTGATTCTCCTTTGGATTTCGAATATCGAGGAGATCAACAAGGAAAATTTAGTGTTAGACCCAAAAAATAAAAAGGATTTGCTTCCTTCGTTTTTATATGAAAGTGCACAACAAACCCAAGTAACTATCAACTTGCTTGGATTTGTCGTGAAACAAAATTTTTTTTGTATGAAAGCCAAAAATCGTAAAAATCTAAAATCAAAGTTACTTGGGTTTGTTCTGAAACAAAAACTTTTTTTGTATGAAAGGCGAAAATCGTGTTTTTAAAAACTCTGTAACTGTTTATCTTGGCCAATAAATCCATAACTAGGTCGCAAAAAATTTCTTGCACATGTGCATAAAAAAACTTTGGGGTCTTATCTTGTCATAATTGAAAAAGTTGTATGAATAAGTTGATTTTTGCCGGGGATATGGGCTGCTACGCAAACCCTTAATTTCCCAAAATTTGAAAAAACTAGTTACTTGGTTTTTTTGTATCACGGGAGAGTTACTTCAACAAAAATTACCGTTCAAACCACTAGTGCCTTCTTACCAGTTCCTTTTTTCTGTGTATATACACAAGAAATATAGCAGTCGACATACTAGATCATATATACCTCAGCATCATATTTGTATTTACCCAAACACGAAAAAGCATCTGCGAATTACCAGAGAAAAAAAGAAGCAAACCAAAAATTTCAAATAATGTTTGCATAGTACGATGTACTACTACAAAAGATCGTACTAATGGTTGCGGTGTAATAAGGCCTTATAATAATAATGTAGTATGAAATGGAATTTTTCGAATTAGTATTTTTCTAAAATAGATTAGACTTTTTCTGACTACACCTTTTTCAGTTTATATTCAGAAACTAACAATTTATATTCAGAAAATTATAATCCATATTCAGAATTTCCATTTGATATTCAGAAAAATGCAATTGACATTCAGAAAATTACAATTGATATTCAGAAAACTTCCTGAATATAAACTGAAAAAGGTGTAGTATGATTTCAACCCGAGATTCATACATACTTGCATACTAGTACGAACCAGGATTTTTCTGACTAGTATGATTTCGCCCAGCAAATTATAGTTGTAAACTAGTTTGTTTTCTGATTAGATTGGCATTGATTGGTTTAAGGGTAATCAGCAAAGAACTAGTATAAAAACATCCATAAAGTGTATAGTAAACGAGCTAGGTGTCTGCTGAGTAGTTTGGAATTGATTAGTTTGAATGTAGTCAGAAATTAACTAGTATGAATACACCACAAAATGTATGGTCAATGAACTATATTGTTTGCTGAGTAGTTGGACATTGACTGGTTTAAAGGTGATCAGAAATGAACTAGTATGAATACACCACAAAATGTATAGTCAATGAAGTATATTGTTTGCTGAGTAGTTCGACATTGACTGGTGTAAAGGTGATCAGAAATGAACTAGTATGAATACACCACAAAATGTATAGACAATGAACTATATTGTTTGCTGAGTAGTTCGACATTGACTGGTTTAAAGGTGATCAGAAATGAATTAGTATGAATACACCACAAAATGTATAGTCAATGAACTATATTGTTTGCTGAGTAGTTTGGCCTTGACTGGTTTGAAGCTAATCAGTAACGAACTAATATAAATACACCACAAAATGTATAGTCAATGAACTATATTGTTTGCTGAGTAGTTTGACATTGATTGGTTTACAGGTGATCAGAAATGAACTAGTATGAATACACCACAAAATGAAAAGTCAGTGAACTATATTGCTTGCTGAGTAGTTCGACATTGACTGGTTTAAAGGTGATCAGGAGTGAACTAGTATGAATACACCACAAAATGTATAGTCAATGAACTATATTGTTTGCTGAGTAGTTCGACATTGAATGGTTTAAAGGTGATCAGAAATGAACTAGTATGCATACGCCACAAAATGTATAGTCAATGAACTAGAATTTTCGCCGAGTAGTTTGGCATTGACTGGTTTTAAAACCAATCAACAATGAACTGGTATGCATATGCCACAAAATGGTTAGTCAATGAACTAGTATGTTTGCTGAGTAGTTAGGAATTTGACTGCAGGGTATTAGTGAGTTGGAATTTTTATGATTGTGTTAGTGAGTTTCGGTAGTCGATGTTTGCAGGGTGGAGACATCTTTTAGACACAAGAAACCCGTTTCCATGTTATTCGCTATGGTATTGGAATCTTGCGACGATAAGGGCTGATTCCATAATAAAAATTTGTACAGACCTGATCATATACCTAGAGCGAAACTCAACATTAACATACTTGACACTTGTATAGGCGGGAGTTCTAGAGAAAGGATTGGTTACAAAAGTTTAAGGAAGATGTCGGTGAAACCAATTACAAACACACCATGAAGCGGAACCTTTCTTTGGTTTAAAGGTTACATATGAATGTTAGTGAGCGAATAAAATTAAAGCACCAAATAAAACTAAATCAGTCATGACAAGCTTAGGGTGGGAGTAAGGACATACCTAGCACAAATCAAACGATTTTTATGTCAAAGCATGCATAAAAGCAAATCACGTGAGTGCCACACACTCAGCACACTTAATTTTCTACGAAGGATATCGACTGCATACACATTCACATGTGCGTTCCGCCCTATTGCAATGCCATTGAGACCCTGTTGACAATTTTAAGCGCTTTTTACGCACCATCAAGAATCAAGAAGGAAACGAATATTTCTTAGCAAAGGAAGATACTTGCAGCTTGGGCAATGTTCACGCTAAAAGAGACATCCTTCGTTCAAGGCAGCGGCACAGAAATGCCACCACACATTGAGGAATTGAAAAATTTCAAGCGATAAAATTTTATAAAAACGAGATGGTGCAGAGGATATTTACTCCATATGCAAAAAAAGGGGTAACAACTTTGGTGCTCAAACATTTTTGGGGGCAATCAACGCCAATACTTTCTTCTACTAACTGCAGCAATAAAATGGCAAACAGTTCTCTGTTGATGATCATTGCGAGGCGGAAGGTAATGTCAAGTGGCACTAAAGGATACGCGCAAAACGAAGACGCAAACAATAGCATTACAAACGGAACTTCAAATTCGCAGTGAGACTCATCTCCATCATATACACGAAAATGCAATTAAAATATTTTGTTAAATGTAAAAAAGGATAATGAGTTGCATATGGGAAAGAAAAGGATGTAGTGAAACTTTGGCTATGTTGATGTGCATAGGACTGTATGTGTGCCGTATTTAAAGGCGACTGCCGTGGTAGCGTCATCTCTTGCTTCCTATCAAATAGACTTTGACTGTCAACGAACAAACATTTGTATTTATTTTAACTGTTTATACTACATAGAACGAAGCATATTATTTAATCGGATTTTCGGCGGAAAGTTGGAAATAGCAGGTCCGTTGCCCTAACTTTACTGAATGAAACTGAATAAAAAAACCCAAGAAAATTTTATAGTTACTTATCATATATATAAATCCCCCTCGGCCCCCCTTTGGGATCTTTTGTGAAGAGCTGGTTACGCCCTTGCTTTTTCGGGTTATTATTAATTCACTTAATTCATGATTTTCTAAGACCTGTGGCCAAATTAAGTTGCTTCAAGATTCAATCTTTTCGTAAATGACTTCATTTGTCAATAATAACATTTCCCAATTATCAAGAGTGACTGATTGGTGTCTAAAAGAGGTCACCTATGAACTAAGGGAACTCAACCATGGAAACTATAATTTTAATTGTATGTACCTATGTATGACTGTAAATAAAACTAGAAATATAAGTAGGAATCATTAAGGCGTGGGGGAATTAGTAAAGCTCTACCCACGCACTTAAGTATGCAGTCAAAATTAAACAGTCAAAATCATAGAAATTACATCGAAACTAGTAGGGATCTAATAGCCTGTTCATGCTGAGCCAGTATTTTGCATTTTAGCATTAAGCCCAAAACGCAGGATTTACTTTGTCATTTTTCATACAAATTCCGACACCAAAAGCAACTAAATGTTACAATATTTTTGCATTAACATTATTAATCCACACGTACACCCAGTATTCTGCTACGAAATAATCGTTTCGAAGTTCCATCACTAGTAACTTTTTCTTGACATGTTCCCTTCTCTGCCATTCGTAAACAATTGAAAAATTTATTTTAAGTGATGCTTGTGAAACAATATAAACAGACCAAATGTATAGAAAAAAGCTCGACTTTTTGTAAACATGCTCATAACCTGCAACCGCCAGCTAAATGCATTAGAAATGCGGCAGCATGAACGCATCTTCCAAATGTATATCCGAAAATAGTAAACGCAGCATTTAAAACTGAGCATGAACACTGCATTAGACAAACTACTTTTTGCGTTTCTTTTCTTTTCTCCATGCAGACAGCTGTGGTGTTACTCTGTATCGCGATGGGAGAGGAAATACGATGCGGGAGCTACTAAATTACATACGATACAGAGTAGCCTCCTGGTTTTCTTGAATATCACATCTTCGGAATACCATTTAAAGATAATATTACTGGCGGACATACCACATTAAAGTATTTTCAAATTTTTTTCAACCATCATACATAACCCTCAAGCTGTAAGCCAGTCTACCCTCACTTCACTTTTTAACTAGGTAATCACCTAGCTGCTATTATAAACCTTATTTATGAACAATCAATACCAAATTACATACATATGTTTCTATTATACTCACAAAATATTGTAAGGAAAAATCTATCGACGTACTTCGTTCGCTTTTGTTGGACACGTGTCACGCTGCGTTAGAGCTGAATAAAATGTATAGTACACAAAAATAATAAAAACTCTAGTAAATTATATTTATTTTGCATTAAACTGAAATTTTTAAATCAACCAGCAAATTCGTAGCGCACCTCACCACCACAAGACAGCAGGTCCTTCTTTTTGCAAAATTTAGAGTCAAGCGTATCGTACGACCTCTGGCAGCGCAGTCATCAATTCCAGCTCCAGCGATTCACATGTATCATTTTGTTTTGTTGTGGTGGGCTTGCATTATACTGTTTCTGATGGTGACTTCTTTTTTTCACGCTCCATATGTCACGTGTGCCTTATTTTATGAGAATGTATGCGTATGTGTGTGCATGCCGCAAGTGCTTTACTTTATGTTTATCCTTTAAAGTGGCACAAAACCTCCCAAAGATACAAGTACAAGGATAATCATTACCAACGTTAAGAACAACGGCCGCAACTAAAGCGCCTCAAAGTGAGTGCAGGGGCGGTGGTCGGTTTTAAGCAATGAGTTGAGGAGTAGGTAAATTCAATTTACTAAATTGTATACAATTATCACTTTTATCTTTTATCCCAAATTCTCTAAAAATAGACTTAGTAACTATAGGGTGACGAAAAGTAGTGACAGAACTAGTGTATAACTAAGATATCTTTATAGTTATTCATTTAACTCTTAGTCTACTCTTGAAATGGTGTGCTCCCTCTTGTACTAAAAATGCCGATTTTCAGCAATCCTTGAGTCTTCACTACTACATACAAAAGACACTGGACAATATGGTGGTCCTTTTTACTAAAAGTATTCGGGTTTCGATAGAAATTCCAGTTTGAATTTTCGGAAAGAGCATCCTTGTTCTCTTTCCTATGCTAAGGAAATTAGAACAATTTTCGGAAACTGTGCACCTTAGCTCCCAAGGGATGAAATATTCCAGACTACCTTCGAAACTGTTATTTTTTGAACGATAGCTCCACGAAAATATGTTATCGACAAATCGATCTAAATAAAATGTTATCGACAAATCGACCTTAATAAAATGTTATCGATGAGCCGTAGTCAATAAAATGTTATCGATCTTAAATAAATGTTCTCGATAAACCGATTTTAATTAAATGTTCTCGATCAACCAATATCAATAAAATGTTATCGGTAAAAAAACCTCAATAAAATGTTATCAATAGAAGGATCTCAATAAAATGTTATTGATAAAACGACCTCAATAAAATGTTATAGGTAGAAGGATCTCAATAAAATGTTATCGATAAAACGGCCTCAATAAAGGTTATTGATAAACGATCTCGATAAAACGTTATTGATAAAAGAACTCAACAAAGTGTTATCGATGAATCGATCGGAAACGACCTCAATAAAATGTAGTCGATAGAACGGCGTCCATAAAATGATATCGATAAAAATGACCTCAATAAAATGTTATCGATGAACAGTTATCATAAGTCATCTGTATGCTAGGAAGTAAACTCACCCTCGAATCGTTGCTGTTTCTTAAATTTTGTTCCGACATTTGTTTCCGAATAATAACAAACGTTTTTTGAGTCTAGGGCCTAGGAATACCCCTCTTCCTTGTATACGCCCATGTTTATAGAGAGTACTTCCTCTCCAAGGTCCATAAACCACAATTTAAAATTGAAAAAAATCATTGAAAATTTTATGCCACATAAATTTTGTTGGCACAAGCCACAGGATTTGTGTCGATTTACTGTTCCTTAGCAGCAAGCCCTAAGGAAACTTCAATAAATTTTACGCCACCGTAGACGATTGTCCTTTTTTGCCCTACAGTACGCATAAAATCTCAATAACTTCCCTTTATTTTGAATTCAAAAAGTCACAGAGACACAAAGTTTTCTTGCCGCATGTCCTGCAACTTGAATCCCTTTCAAGTATGTATGAATAAGTTTGTGTGTTGGTTTGGTTGTGGTCTTTTAGAATTTTATAGCTTTTTGATTTGCCATTTGATTGTACTGTCGAATATCCTTATGCGGGTGCAATGAGTGTGCTTGTAGTTGTTACTATTCAATGATCCTATTTTTTTCTCTTCGCAAGTGCTTGTTACTTGTGTCATTTTTGATTGTTTACTTTGTAATATGCTATGGATGAATGTTTTATACAGTTGTTTGTTTGTCCACTTTATAATTTTTGACTTCCCTAATTTTCATTACAAGTTCTCGATAGTCCTTACGCAGTTTTAAGTGTCCTTCAGTCAGGGTTGTTATGCGCCCAAATCAATTTTAATTTGATAGGCAATTTGGTGGGAAGAAAGTATATTGCTTCAAATCTTACATTTAAAATACATATAAACATGTACATATTTCATAGAATTCGCTTGTCGAGTGATTTTCAGGTTCATTTAATCCAATACTGGTTTAAGCAAATTAATAGAACTTTAATTTTCTGTCATTCGAAATCTCGTCTTGAAACTAAGCAACCATTAAGTTGTAATCCTTCTGCTGCTATACCCAAATACATATGTACATATATACATAGGTGGATATACCTACATTCTTATTTCCTAAGGATGATTAACCCCTTAGCTGTGAAGGAATCACCCACCCTCATGTAGGTGTGTGATATACGGCAGGATAAGGGTCTCTATAAACCTTTTTCGTTCTTTAGATATTCTTCGACTTAATTTAAGTTATTTCATTTTAATTGAATTGAATTTAAGTAAATTTTTTTTTTAGAACAATAATTTTGTTTTATTTAGTTTGGTTTACTTCAACATAATTTTAATTTAATTTATTTGAATTTTTTTTTTTTTCATTTCATTTTATCTTATTTTATTTTATATTCTTTGCATTTTTTTTATTTCGTTTTATTCATTTTTTATTCTTCTCATCTTAGTCACATCTAAAACTATCAAGATGCTTTTCTAGCTTCATTTCCTATATCAGCGCCAGTTCGGAGCATTAATTTCCATTTAAATAAGTTTCAAAACTGCACTTCACTCATTTCCTGTTCTCGTTAACGGCCAATTTATGTGCGCGTGGCAACTTCACACGTCCTATGACACGATCGCTAGCAGACGACAAGCAATCGGACGGATAGACAATGAAGGCTGATACTTGACTAGTCAATGATTGTCAGTAAAATGAAGAAAAAGATAATACAAACTGTCATTTTCAATTAATAGTTAACACCAAAGATGTACATATAGTACGCCACATAATTTATGCAGCAATAAAGCCAATGAAGATGCAAGTCTCTAGAATTTTTAACACATCTGTCGATGGGGTAAGATTTTTTGAAGTTGTTTAAATATCGGGTTCTCTAGTAATACATGAAGGCATACAAGTTGGAGTAAGTACATTAGGGCGTACTAAATGTGAAAAAAATATTTACTGTACTTGGAGGGAAGACCCGCTCAAATACAAACCACTGGACAAAAAATATCCCAGATGTGTTCTTTGCTTAAAGGGCCATAAAATGTTTCTTTTTTATCAGGAAAATGTATTTTTTTATTTCAAATAAAAGTAAAAATAGAGGCCACCCTAATGTGCAAAATAATATTTTAATTTCAATGTACTAACAATGCATAGATGCGTTTTCTTGCTGTCTCTATAAACAATTGACTGTCGGTAATTGATCATCATCGTCATGTTGTTGTAGCTGGCGGGAGAGAAAACCGAAGATGTTGAGTCTCAAATGTCACCGACACTATCCACACTTAATTGAACTGTAAACATACATAGATGTATAAGTACTCATACTTTTATACTTTTTTAGTCCTTAGCGACCCTCTTTTATGTTGCTACCAATCAGTTACTTAAGGAAAAAAGAAGTGCCCACTTGCAGCAGCTGCAATTGTTGCAACGTGCCGTTAAAAAATTAATAATTTGCCGCCATCGAGCATGCCAACACGCCAAACTAAACAGAATTGTGTAAAATCGTTGCACATGTCCAGCTTTGTAGCTAGCAACCTCTATGTAGCTAGCAACCTCTGTAGTCGCTCTATAGTCGCTGCCGCTCATTAGATAACCACCAGAAGAAGACAAAGGGAAGAAAAAAACACGTGCACTTTTTGTATTCCCCAACCCACTCTGAGCGCTTCGGATGATCAACAGACGAATGTTAAAAAAGAGATAATATTTTGTTCTTGCCTTACGCCTGATCAGTTGATCAGTGTCAATTTAAACGCTTTATTGGTCTGATCTTCTGCCTTCGCGTTTTGAGCAATGTTACTGGCAATGTTGCGCCTTGTGTCAGTTGTTGCTGTGTTTTTTTTTTGCATCTGACAGTAGCGCGTTTATTACATTTATTGCATATTAATGAAGTGTCATTACTCATAAAAAGCTCTATTGAATTATTACCAATGTTCATAAGGAACTCGGGAATTACAATACAGTGGCATGTATAATAGTGCGGATCGGTCTGCATAAAAAAAAAAGTTTTTCCAGTCCACCCCTAGGATTAAAGATATTTTGAAGGCGATCCCAAACAATTTTTTTTGCCACGCCCCTCGATGGGCTATTTACTTTTTTTGACACTACGTCGCCATTTTAAGTCCGATTTTAATGAGCCGTACACCGTTGTTCATGGCTTGGAAGCCGCCAATTCTTACCTTAATAATTTTTTACTCCGAGTTCAAATTTCAAAATTTTTTTTGCGATCGCCTTCAAAATATCTTTAATCCTAGGGGTGAACTGGAATTTTTTTTTTTTATATGGGGACCGATCCGCCTTAATGTATACTACACCTCTCATAGCCGTTCGAAAATAAACGAGGTTTCAGGCAGGGCGACCCCCTACCGTGCGAATTCTTTAAAGAGTCAGCGCATTCGCGTCTTGGCAACCAGCCAACAGTGGTGGGCTGCCATAATTTCGAGATAGTAAGGAACTATGTATACCAACTTTAATGCCAACAACAATGTAACCCTAGAAATCCATCGAAGGCTAACTCTGCAAACTCTGGGCTGAGTAGGCAATTGAAGACATGCATGGATGAAGGGGGTATGTCGCATTCTGAGTGAAACAAGAAAATTGGCTTTAAAGTTTTGCTTAAACATTTGAGGTTCTTTCAAAACTCTTAAGGAAAACTTACATAAAAGACGTTGCATATATTCATAAAGGTTGCGAAATAAAATAAGTTCATTTTTACTTTTTTATATGCGACATACCCCCTTCATCCATGCATGTCTTCAATTGAGAAGTAAAGTTCTCACTTGAGGACTCAAAAACTCAAATGAAACACTCTATAAGTCACTTATCGTACCCGTCTTGCTATATGGTGCAGAAGCATGGACACTGACAGCATCTGATGAGGCGGCTTTGGGAGTATTCGAGAGAACAATTCTTCGAAAGATTTATTGTTTATTAAGTAAGTAAGTAAGATTTGATACAGTTTGATGTCGTATAATGTGATTTCTTGTATATGATCTGACGGCCAAAATCCCTAGGCGGTTAGATGGATATTTTAAGTAAGTAAGTATACGATCTAATTTTTTTAATTTCACTTGACTTACGCTTACTTGATTTTATATTAAATCAGGATAAACTTCGGCGTAAATTTTTGGATCCACTCCCTGGGGTGACGTGCTATGATTTGATTAATATCACTTTAATTGTACTGATCTGGGATTATATGATTTACATTTTATATGGTATTTCCACCAAAAGCAAACTCCGTGTTTTCTAGCTCTAGCGTGTTTAAAATCAAACACTACTCGAAACCCTTGTCAAATTTCATACAAATTTCATAAGCCAAACCCATTTCAAACCCCTTTTTTAAAGCGTGTTTGCTTTGGGTTTACATACGATCTATTATTAAAAGATGGCAATAATGTTCATTTACGTCATTATTTCCTTTTAGTTTTTAAAGAAATCATGTTACCATTGCTTTCAGTTTGTCAAAATTGTTGACAATTAAAATTAAATTAATTTATATTTAAAATTTTTAAATTTTTAAATATTTTTCAAAATGCAACTCAAAATCATAGGGCCAAACACTTGTTTGATAGGTCCCACCGCAAAATTGGACTATGTTATAAAGGTTATAGCTTTTATAAGACCCAAGTGACTACCAGTGGACTTTCGTGGCTGGATCTGGCTTTTGGCGTAAATAGCATTTTCCACAAAATTTTCGAATAATAAAATTACACGAATGACAGATTGAACACAACCCTGCTAAAGCATGCTGTAGGAAACTCCAACACACTTACACCATTTTTGACAGCACCTACACAATGACAAAAAATCGTTTTCGGTTTCTTTTTCCTTTGACAGTTCGTACCGGAAGCCAGAAGAAAAATAACTGTCATTGTGAAAAAAACGAATAAAATTTTAAACGCATTTAAACGTTTAATAACGACGCGATTCACGCGATTTCAAATTTTCTTTACGAAAACTAATTTAGCAAAAGCAAATTTTAAATAAATTGCTTATTTGTACGTTGTGCTGTGTTTGTGAATTACAAAAAGGTGAAAATGAATAAAGGACATTTAAAAAATTGTCTTAGTGCAGAGAAACGGCTCTTTGAAGCCAATGTTCAAAAATTTAAAAGCTTGCTCGAAGCTGAAAATTCGGAGTGTGTGGGTTTTGAGGCCATAAGTCAGAATGCGTGTCCTGTGGCCAAAAAAGGAATTTACGAAGAGCATAGTTATGCTTTGCGTGGTGGTGTAGTTGAGGGTGAACACCGTGATTTTGTGAACAACGGTTGCGTGCCCCCATCAGCTTCCCCGGATGTTGTTTATATTGCTTTTGAAGAGCATAATTATGCTTTGCGTGGTGGTGAACTCGGTGCATGCAGCTATAGCGGGGACTACGAATCTATGCCCTCACCAGCATATCCGCATGATTCAGAAGCAAGTGTACATGCTGACGAGGGCTTGGATTCTGGTGGAAATCCTAGTTTAAGGGAGTTAATAAGAGTTTGGGCCATTGGCTATAAAGCTCCCCATAATTTGGTCGGCGGGTTGCTCCAGACACTCAACAAGGGTGGTGTAAAAGGTTTGCCCTTATGCTCAAAAACGCTTTTAAAAACAAGGCGCGGAAAAGTTGAGGTTGCGAAGGTGTCAAATGGTGAATTTTTGTATTTAGGCATCCAAAAACACTTTCTTTCACCCTCGTATCAGTTTCTGGAGCAACATGCCGAGGTTTTAATCGACGTCGGTATCGACGGCTTGAGCACTTATGACAGTTCCAATAGGGTTTTATGGCCAATTCTTGGAGCTCTTGTCGATTTTCCAAATATCGATCCATTTTTGATAGCATCCTTCACTGGCTTCAAAAAGCCTGAGAACCTCAACACTTTTTTAGGAGATTTTGCTGAAGAAGCTCAGATGCTTAGGGAGAATGGGGTGAAGATTGGGCCCAATCAAGTGTTGGTCAAGTTCAATATTCGTGCTTTCATTTGCGATTCACCAGCTAGGGCATTCGTTACAGGCGTAATGTCGTTTAACGCGATACACGGGTGCTCTAGATGCTGTCAAGAAGGTAAGCATCAAGGGAGAATGAACTTTTCCACAGAAGCGGACATCCCTCGCACTGACGAAACTTTTGAAATGAGGTTGCATCCTTTACACCATCTCCCTCAATTCAGAGAGCAAAAAAGTGTTTTGGAACTTGCGGGGTTTGGTATGGTTTCCCAGTTCCCTTTAGACTGCATGCACCTTGTTGACTTGGGTGTTGTAAAAAAATTTTTAAAGCTGATCTTAAAAAGTGCGGATGTCACTATGATGAATGAAAAAATAAATATCGTTAAAAGTCGTTTTCCATCGGAGTTCTGTCGCATTTCCCGAAGTTTTGATGAAGTGGCTCACTGGAAGGCAACAGAATTAAGACAATTTTTGCTTTATACAGGCATATTTGTTTTGAAAGATTGCGTGGATGATGATTCGTACTTTCTGTTTTTACTTCTACATAGTGGCATTCGTTTACTTTCTTGTCAAAAAACATGCATTAGGGAAGCTGATGTGGCCCAACAAATTTTAAACCACTTTGTTGTTCATTTCAATAGGAAATTTGGTGTCGTAACTTTCAATATCCATGGCTTACTTCATTTGTCCGAGTGCGTTAAAAGTTTTGGCCCCTTAGATTCATTTTCAGCTTATAGGTTTGAGAACTATATGCAAATTTTAAAAAAAATTATCAACAAGCCGAATGACATCCTTCAACAAATATATCTAAGGCTCGATGAACGACAGGATGTTAATCTACCGCAAAATGGTAAGATGGGGTCGTTTGACATCGACCTTAGAAAAGAAAAGGATTGCTATTGTTTTTGTAAAAATGTAGGCCCCGTCAAATTGCGTAATCTTGTTGAACCTGTAAGCTGTGAATTGATTAATGGCCAAATCTTCCAAAAAAATGAAAACTTCTTCGAGGCGCCTGTTCTGTCAAATGACAGCCTAGGCATCGTTCTAGCGAGCGAGCTTAGTTCTGAGACGCGGATAATTAAAAGAGATGACATCGAGTACAAATACTTTTGTATTCCTATTGGAAACAAATTTTTATTAATACCTCTGCTACACCATCTATTCCACGACTTCGCCAACTAGACCACACAATCCGATTTTTCGGTTATTACTCCATCTCCAACTAAATTTTTATGTACTGTTTATCTCTGGTAAATACTTTTTTAAAATCTGTTAAAAATGCCCTTTTTCATAATAGATCCTTATATAGAAAAAACATGTCATCCAACAACGGTAACTATAGTTTTTCATATCAATTCATCATTGTACAACAATATAAGTATACATATTTTTAGGCAACTCGCTAAATATGATGTTCGCAACTAACGGCAGCTTCAACGAAGCTGTACGACAACCACAACATCCCACAAGTCAACCCCATGAGACCAATGACCTGTCCAAGAAATTGGATCACTTGTTGGAAACGATGCAAATGATTATTCAGAATGTATGTATTTATTACTTAGTTTATACGCATACATAAAACGATTAAGTTCAATTCGTTTTATTTCAAAACACATTTATAAACGAACTTTCCAACCGACTTGAACGCTTTTTGCGTTTTAGTTCAAAGGGATTTTGAAATGTTTCGTAAGAAATTCGTTTTGAAATAATTCGATTTCATGTTCACATAAACTAGGCATATGTTAAATTTGTATTGCTGTCTCTGATAAATTTTTGTATTCTATTAAAGCAAAACGTTATCTCAGAAAACCAAAGGGTCATGGACCAGCGCCTGCAAAACATAGAGAAAAATGTAAAAAAAAATATAACAAATTTTTTATGCTAGTTAATGCAAATGTGCTCTTATTTCGACAGAATATATCTAAGGCCGAGTTCCTAGCCCAATGTGTGGAGATACGCGAGTGTAAGGTGGCGTTAAAAAAAGTGGAGCAGTCAGTTTGTCGCATGACGGGCGAAATTAGCGACAAAAAGCTTGATGAAATTGCGAGCCTTTTGCCGATAAGGTCGAAGACCGTGGTGGCGCTTGTAGAGGAGAAGATACGAGACCCCGAGTATGCACAAGCTATGGTAATATGAAAATATGTTTTTTTCTTTAAGGCCGTTTTTCCCACTAAACTTTAAACACAAATTTTCTATACAAAAAGTTTTCATCGTCAGATAAGTTTCAAAGCTCACTTGACCAAATGGCTCTTAATATTACATTTAACTTAACATATTTAGTAACTTATATCCGTGGGTTCCACCGCACGCCCTTTTCTCTTATTCTATTCTTACTATGAAAAATTTCCGCTAGCTTGAGAGGTGTCACGCCTGTTTTCCCCCTATCCCCACTAATGATTTAAAATCATTTCCACCCTATGGCTATCCATGGAAGCTTTTCAGTTGTATTTGGATATGATCGAAGACGGAACTTGATCCAACGTTTTCATATCGTTCTTTCTATTCCTCTCTCCCATTCTATTCATTTCTTTATCCCTATTCCTATCCCTGTCGTCATCCCATAAGCCTCAAAAAAACCCTTCATTTGATACCCATATTATCTGACAACTTTCTAGGGTCCCGCCTGGTCTACATTTTGGTCGATATCTCGGAAATGGATTCCTACTTGGGACTTGAAACAAATCCCCTTAAAACTCTTACTAACACCTTTCATTTGATACCCATATCGCAGAAATTCTTTCCAGGGTCACAGCTGGTCCACATTAGGCTTCCAGTCCCCAATCACCTTGGGGTATGAAATATAGTTCAAAATCTATTATCATATTCCCCAACATATATACGAAATTTCATAAAAATACACCAAGCCGTTTAGAAGATTTAAGCTTAGGAACTCCGTGACACGAGATTTTTATACATTAGAATATTAGTATAGATTTATAACTATATTCATGTCTGCCTGATTATAAAGTTATTTCGCTATAAACTGCTTTTCTATAGCGAATTTTCGTTATTGCAAAAAATATTACTCAATAATCAGGTACCTATGCATGAATTCGTCATACATATACATATATAATTACATACGTTTTTCCTTCTTTCCTTAAAGACTACACACCTTCACAAAATTAAAGGCGTGTCAGAGGACGTCAACTACGTCGTGCGGCAAGTTTTTACCGACGAGCTCATGTGGGACTACAATTGGGGTGGCTCTTGGGATAAGCAATCTCTAGCCGAGCTTGATATTTTTAAAAAAAATTTGCGAGGTTCGTATTTGTACAAAATTTTATGTTCGACGATTCACACTAAAATATATATATTTTGTTTAGACGTTTTTAAACAACAAGGGGGCCAAGGGTTTGAAAAAGGCATTAGAAGGTCGGTTGAGCTTAGCCACCATCGAACTAACCAAAAAAATGGTCGGCTAAAGGTGAATCGACAACGAAACGCCATAAAGGAGCTATATAAACACTATAGCAATTACAACACCACAATGTGAGTGATACACCACGGTAACTTAAACGTATCATTTGTAATAACAAATTTATTTTTAATTTTACCTTAGTATTGCTTAACATACGACAACATATCGTGATATCACAACAATTATACACACTACGCTCCTCATGTATTGTGCTGCGTTTGGATTCACAAAAACACATTGATTTCTTTATTAAATCGCTCTATAGTGGTGGCCGTCAGGTCGCGTGAAGAGGAAGAACATGAAGAACCAAGGCGGCGGCGGTGGTGCTGCTAAAGAAAAGGAAGATTAAGGTACATACTTTGATATATTGAAGACTACACAAACGCAAGCAGTAATGTGTACCTACAAAATCTGAATTTACTTGTTGTTGTGTTGTTGTTAACAGCAACAACACTCCCCGAAGGTTTTGGAGAGTGATGCCGAAATTGACAGTCCTTGGCCGGATATGAATCCGGAGCGCTGCGGTACTGCCCGGCTGTCGTGGTAGCGATTTGGTATGACCAGTAGAACCTTCTAAGTCATTTCATCCCTCCATCCATGAGGAAGGAGAAGATGGGTAATGAGAGGTGAAAAATTTACACTTGCCCATAAGAGACTGGAAGTTTAATCCACAGTTTTTGAAGGTTGAACGCCTCCGACACAATTGTTACTTTTTTATTATTTCGATAGGGTCCATTTTTCCAAAGCATGGTTCACTCTGCTAAGGCCAATCCCCCCTAAATCATTTACGAATATAGTACTAAATATATATATGCCCTAAATACACTGCAGTTGCCCCAACAATGCTACTGCCAGTATATAATTTTACAACTTTATCTATTTTATCGATATTTATTTACCGTATTTCTCAATGTATTGGTAAAAACCTTTTTTTTTTTTAATTGCAGCATCTCTCAAAATTGATCCCAGCTTATCTGCGAGCCTACCCAGGAGGCTAAGGTCACTGCGTGTAACGCATTGCCTAGAACTTGTATGTTGTTCCAGCTGCCCGTACAAAATGAAAATTGGAATTGTTTCCGCTGTGCACCATAAACAAAAAAGTAATTAGTTAAATGAACTGTTTTTTAAAAATGTTTTAATTTTTCCTTTTATATTTTTACTAGGAACATTGAATAAGGCACACATAGTGAATCCGCTTGTCGCTGAACCAAAATATGGCATAAGCAAGCATTACCACAACAGCAAATGCAGAGACAAATGCAATCACAAATTTGTAATGCTGCGCAACAGCAGCAACAACCACAACAGCAAGCTGAAAAAATGGACAACATGAAATAATCCGTGGATGCGTCAGCCAAGTGCCATAACCACACTACAATAAGCCGCAGCTGGTCGTCCAATACAAATAACACCAAAGTTATGGGACACCGTCTTACCAGCTACCGCAAATGCAACTTCCATTGCGAAACACTAAACAACACACATACCAAATGCTTAGCAATATGCAATCAAACACACAAAATGCAATCAAAACACAAAAACGCACATCGATACAAATTTTTTATATTGCTAGTTTTTATTATAGATATAAATTAATTACTAAGAATGTAAATATATATGAAATATGAAATATAAATAAACACAAAATCACAAATTGTCTAATCGCAGCTGTTTTTATTTACATTCTGGTTGTTGTATGTTTCTTGTTGTTGTTGTTCAGCTTTGTTTACTTCTGCCTGACTGACATCTATGTCACGAATGAAGGAAAAGTGCCCGGACAAAGATAAGGAGAGCCTTATACAGTATTCAATTAGTAAGAAAGAGACGCAAAACCATACACGTATACAAATTGTTTATTCAGGATTGTAATGTCGCTCTTGGCAACCTGAATGAAACTTTGCACTACGGCCTGAAATAGATTTCATTCAGCCATACCTGACATTTGACTATTCAAATGAGTGATATGTGTCTAGTAGGGAATTTATATCAAACACGCACTGGAAACAGTTGACAATTATTTCAAACCCAAAACCTACAAACACGGCGTTTGTTTTCGGTGGAAACACCATATTATGTGGTATGATTTGATATGATATCATATGATTTACTTGATTTGATTTAAGCTGTTTTGAAGTGGTATCACTTTATTTTATTTGATTTATTTTATTTGATGAGATGCTTTGTATGGAGACATTTAATATGAGTTGTTAGCATATCATTGGATAGTGAAATTAAATGGAGTAAGTGATGTACTTTGGTGCTATCTAATTATACAACTTTTAACGTGCTCTGCTTGCATGTTCACTGCTAACCCGGCAGTGTTGGCGTTTATGATGTTTTAAAGCCTTTGTCATCTGTAAGCCGATGAATGTATCAAACGATAAAGCTCACTCATTCAGGTACTGATATATTAATATCTGATGTGAGAGTTAATGATGTGATTTTGGGAGTCGAAGAAAGGAGAATTCATTGATTTTAAACTTTTCCGATTATTATGTCCGTCACTGTAGTATTTAAAAACTTATTCTTTAGAATCTGTAAGTTAACAATGTCTTTCACTCCAAATAGCACAATACAATGGCCTCGAGTCCGTAACGGGGATATCTTAACATATTCATGCATAAATTCGAATTTCCTAGAATAGTTTTATTTTTTTCCAACTTTTTTTGTAACATCCTCATCGTTTACGCTTGCAAATACGACAGTAATCAATAAAACATAAAATTGTAAGGCCCAACGCCAGGCTTTGTAGTAGAACAATAAGTACGATTGACCAGTATGCCGCTTTGCCTGCGCTATTTACCTTCTGCACCGCCAATATGAGTAAAATTCTATTGAACCGAATACGTTGTTATGCCAATCGTGCAACACCACAGGTTAGCCAATAGTTATTATGTCCTGCTGTTGGCTGTTGTGATAGCTATTAGCTGCCGTAGAACGTGCTACACGTCCACGCTGTCGGTGAGAGATTGGTCTCTATGATTGAGGTGGCGCAGAGTTGCCAAAGGATTCTAAATTACTTTGAAGCTTTCTAAGCTGAAGTAAATATCTGAAATATTTTCGAAATTTCCTACTAGAACTACTCAAGAACAGCTTAAAGTCTGAACTTTCAAGGTGGCTTCTTCTGCAAAACTCTCCGGTTTCTATCCCCAAAATAGATAGGAAATGAGTCGTTTGATCCTTTTATCTGACCTAAAGTCTTGCACGATCATTTTCAGTGCAAGAAAATAATCGTCGGGTATCCTAGCTCATCTGGCTATAGTCAACTTCGAATGTTGAAGTTGAATTGGCAACTCTTACGTAGCCGTTTCGACTTAGTAACACTTCTTCGAACTTTCGTTGTTCTCGTATTTCACCTACGAACACCTCTAGGATACATAGTACACTCACTTACAATGGCAGCGGGTCATATAATGCGCAGCGATTTTTCCAAACTGTCAAAATTTTTTATTCAAACCGAAGGAAGCGAAAATAGTTCTGATACAACAACTGGTGGTCGCTCGCGTTCTGTGGCGGTCAGACGCCCACCAACTGCGTCGCCAGAAGTGATCGTTCGAATCGCGTACTACGTTCGACTGGTTATTTATGCCGCCAACTACTTACTAGCCGCACATCCAGGCTTGTAAATTGTTTTTGTTGTTGTAGTTGTTTATTTCTCTTTGTTGTAGCTATTGTTGTATAATGTTGAGAGTCTATGAAAAATGTTGGCGAACAACAAATAAGTGTTTATAAAGGTGGCTTATTATTTGCAATTCAGCCACTGGTTTTGATTTTTCGTACTGCGCAGACGCGCAACAACAACGACGCTGTATAGCGGCAGCGAATAGCGCAAAATATTTCTTTTCGGTAAGGCCACCAATACACTTTGTTTAGCTTTCTTCTTGCTGGGCTCTATGGAACGCTGCTGTCATGATCATTATCACAATATTTTGCTTTACGAAAATTTTTAAATGGTATTTAGTACATTAGTGGACATTTTTTGTTACCGAGTTGAAAAAGGGCCCACTCTAGCTTTTTATTTTATTTTTTATATGTAATGTTTTTTATTTTTTTATATTTCACTTCATTTTTTTATTTAATTGAATTTAAACTGTTGTTGTTGGTCAGTTCAATTCAACTTTAGTAAAGAACTGTAGGCTAGTTAGACTTAATTATGTTTGGTACAAAAACACGCTTTATTTCACGTTTTTGGGCAAAAAGGTGAAATAAATAATTAGGTCAAAACAGCTTGCAATCCTTTACTATAATTTAATTTTACTTTGTTTTGTTTAATTAAATTGAGTTTAGTTTAGTTTAATTTAATTTTATTTAATTTAATTTAGTTTATTTTAATTTAATTTAATTTAACTGATTTTTATTTAATTTAATTTAATCTAATCTAATTTAATTTAATTTAATCTAATTTAATTTAATCTTACTTAATTTAATTTAATTTAGTTTAATTTAATTAACGTAAATTTATTTTAATTTAATTTAATCTAATTTAATTTAATTTTACTTATTTTATTTTAATTCAACTTATTTTAATTTGATATAATATTATTTTATTTTATTTTACTTAATATACTTCAATCTTATTTAATTTAACTTTATTTAATTTAAGTATACATAAATTTAGGACTTATCACTTACTGTTCTTTGCAACTAGACTTTAAAAGAACGCAACGTCCACTTACCTCATCGCGCCTTTGTCGATCTTTGGCTGCTGCACTTCTTCGACAGAAATGCCTGCCTCCTTCCAGTAAAAACTAATGGCGGCGATATACCAACAGGTTATCATAACCTCTAACGAGATTTTTAGCCAAGCTTCTCTTTCCAACTTGTGGTGTGTTGCGTCTGAGTTTTCCTACAAGTTGGCGGGACCTACAGTTTTTTGCCGACTCCGAACGGCACTTGCAAAGCAAATGAATTTTTTGCTGAGAAGCTTCTCATGGCAGAAATACACCCGGAGAGTTTGCCAAACTACTGCCGAGGGGCGACCCCGTTTAGAAAAATTATTTTTCTAAATAATTTTTGATGTTACTTTTGCCGGGCATCGAACCGCCACGACTTGGTGTAGAAGGCCGAACACTTAACCGCTACACCACGGCGGCCGCCAGTAAGTGGCCGCTAATTCACTGCGGTTGGTCCTGCCACCAGACACACACATACACTTACGTGTGTCCCTACTCATCCATATACGTACTTACATATTCATATCATCTTTAGTCTCTCATAACTCTTAACTGCCAAATGCAGCGTTGTAATGAGTGAATTATGACTTTGTTGAACAGACACACTCAACCGCTGTCCTGCGGTGTTGTGATCTTGTTGCAACACTAAATTGCAACTATTTATTGACTGTGGATTTATTGCGTAGCGGGTGCGTACACAAGTTAAAATTGCACATACAAACAAAGTGAAGACTAATATACTGGGAGCGCTTCTTGGAAGGTACAGAGGAGGCACTGAGATAGCAAGTTTATATCTTTAGAGAGTCTTATTTTATATTTTTGTTTATTTTACTTTGTTTATTTTTTTAAATGATTTCTACTTTTTAACGCCAATTACAATAAAAACCAAATAAATTTTGTATACACTGATAAGCTAAATACTTAATTCCAATCACCTTTAACAAATTCTACAACTAGACAAAATGTAATTTATTGTTTCAGACTTCATTGCCTACTTCGTACAAATACCCAGCCAAACACACACATGTGCACAATTAATCGATAAAGCAAATCCGCAAAATCTTGTAAGTATCAAATACAAGCAATTCATTAAAATAATCGGTGTCATTCATTACGAAATGATGCTGCACTTGCGTGGTAAGAGCGCGCGCGGGTGTTGGACTACAGTAGATCGCACTTTAAGAACACTGCATGATCACTAGCGATCGCACATAATAACATAGTGACCACCAACCAAGATGCGATACACGAGACATGAATCGAATGTGCAACAACTAGAAAAGTCTGAAAGAAAAAGCATTTACTATCAAGCGAGGTGTAATGGATGCTTTATTAATAACATGCGACAACGATCGCACTGAAACCCACAACACAGATACATGAATAGATGGTGATCGACTTGCACCACACGGCAGACTATTAAGCTTTGGCAAAATCCAAATTAAGTGCTTGGCTGTAGATATTAGACGACGAAGTGGTTGGAAGACGTAAGTGGAGGTGGGACATTTACCCTACGCTGGGAAAGCGGCTTATACATAAATACCTAGACTTGAAGGTGTTCTAATACAAGTGATCGCTCGTTTAAAAGGATGAAGACGAATAGCAGTCGAATTGAAATCAATGTATGCGCGGTAGAGAGTGCGAAAAGTAAAATAATAAGCAAAATAAATAAAAAAATATTAAGTGAGAAACTAGAAGCCGCCCAGCAAGTGAACCATGGTGACTGCGGACTCTGTGGCCGCCGAGGAGCATATGCCGCACACATGCGAAAGAACCATACAAATGAATTACCAGATTAATGGACAGCATAAATCACATTATCGCTTCACTACATAACACAGCACAGGCGCGCATAATGTATTCATACAACAAAAACAACTAATAAGTGATTATAGTGCTTGGTGGAGTGAAGATCAGTGGTCAGCGCGCGTCGAACACAATGTTAGGAACCTGGTGTCAGTGTGCGTCATGGGGAAAAGCGCCTAACGAGAAGATCAGTGGCCAGCGCTCGTCGAATAAAATGTAATGCGCGCCAATGCAATGGAGTAAAAAGTACACAAGCGACGCGCTTTCCTTGATAGCTGGCGGTAAGAGCGCGCAAAGCAGCGCCCACAGCAAGCACGCGCTTTATAAGTGAGTGTGACAGTTTGTATGTATGCATGCGATTTCTCGATGTAAGTTGAGAAACGAAAGTGCTCTCCACTAGCAGCTGCCGGTTAAAACTGAATCATCGGTACGCCGAGTGTTTGTGTACACGCCCGCGCATTGCGCACCGTGCCATCCAGCAGCTCCACTGGTTCATGTTTGATTTTTGCTACACTATTCGCATGCAAATGCTGCACAATGACAAATAACACCTTCTGCATTTGTTGAACAAAATAAATCTCGTAATGAGTTACGATAAGACGATGATTTCGACAGCTAAACAAATCACCTGCAATTGATCTTGCAGCAAATGCGTTCGCGCGCTTACACAAGCAGACCATTTCCGCTGATGCGGATGCATTCTTCTCCTTTGTTTTTCTCACTTCTTAAGTGCTCTTTAAGACTCTCTGATTCTCTTCCTGCTTATTGTGGTCACTTGCAAATCACTTGCGGCTGATTTTAAGGTGCCGGCGTCCCAATGTCCCAAGGCGATCATGAAATATGGATTGCATTTTGCATTCTGGAGCAATCGCGCTGCGCGTCGGCGTTGTTTGTCTTTAAAAAGTTTGGCGAAAATAAATGACTTTTATTTGCGCTGAATAAATTTGTAATGTGTTTTGAATTGAGCGCGCTTTTTTCGATTGGAGTTGGGTGCATGGATCCCAAGTAAGGCGATCGCTGCTCGACAATGCTTCAACCATCGCAAATGCAAATGCGGCGCCCTTGACTATCAGATGTTGTCAGGTAATGTCGTCCGATAGAATACTATCTTAATCTAGCTGCGCTGTAAGGCTTTTGGGCTTGGTGACTTAAAAGTGTCACACGGTTACTTCAAAGTGTCCCATAATACTTCAAAGTCTCCACGGTTACTTCAAAGTTTCCCACGGTTATTTCAAAGAGCTGTACGGTTATTTCATTTGATAAGGCAAGCCACTCGGGACTTGGTAATTTCAAAGTAACACCAGGTTACTTTAAAGTGTCCCATGCTTACTTCAAAGTCCACATGGTTACTTTAAAGTTTCGCACTGTTATTTCAAAATGCGTCACGGTTATTTCATTTGGTCAGGCAATGCCGGCAGATCGGATATTTGCTTAACATAGCTACGGTGCAAGCCAATTGGGGTTTGATGCCTTCAAAGTGCCACACGGTTACTTCAAAGTGTCCCATGATTACTTCAAAGTCCCCCCTGAAGCACGCAAAACTTTGATAAACCATAAGTCTGCTCGAGCTTCTACAACAGGCTTTACTCAAGGGTAATCATCAAGTGATACAGATACTTAATAACTAAGGTGACCATCCATCCTCCTTTGAGGAGGAATGTCCTCCGAAAATGCGGCTTGTCCTCCGAAAAATTTGTGTCCTCCTTTGTCCTTCTTTTTTGACGACTTTCATACGAATTTGTGGAATCTTGCAAAGTCTTTTTAGGTAACTTCCCTTTGAGCTAGAGACTTGAAACTTGGAAAATAGTTCATAACTCCGTGACAAAGCAATGTGAATGAAAAAAGTATCCGCTAGGTGGTGAAATTGAGATTCTTGCGATCGACTTTTGATTAACTTCCTGGCAACCTTGGGACTTGAAACTTAGCACGTATTCCGGGCACGGTGACTACAATTTGTCGGTATAATTGAAAATCTTTGAGACACAGGGGAAATCTTGCGATCGATTTCTAGGCAACTTTCCGGTAAGATATTGACTTGAAACTTGACACATTTGTCGGAACCAGTGGACAATACAATCCCTCATCAAAAAAATTCCGATAAGTTGGGCACGGATCGGGATATTTCGAAAACTATTTTGAAGTTGAAAATCATGTGATCGACTTTTGACTAACCTCCTGGTAACATAGGAACTTGAAACCTGGCATTTAGTTGATAGAACGCTGGAAATCATCATCATCATTTATTGGCGCTTAACCGCCTAAGCGATTTTGGCCGTCGCCTATCAAAGCACGCCAGTCATTCCTTTTTAGCGATAACTGACGCCAATTGGAAACCCCAAGGGAGTTCAAGTCATCCTCCACCTGTTGTTTCCATCTCAGTCGAGGCCTCCCCCTTCCTCTGCTGCCGAATTCGGGTGACGATTGGAAAACCTTCTGGGCTGGAGCTTCTTTGTCCATTCGCATGACGTGACCCAGCCAGCGGAGCCTTTGGGCTTTAATTCGCTGGACTATGGTCAGATCAGCGTAAAGCTCGTACAGCTCATCGTTAAATCTCCTTCGATACTCGCCGTCGGCATCACGGGAAGGACCATAAATCTTCCGGAGAACTTTTCTCTCAAATACTCCAAGGGCCATCTCATCTTCTCTTGACATTGTCCATGAATCTGAGCCATACATCAGGACAGGTATGATGAGAGACTTATAGAGCGCGATCTTTGTTCTTCGAGAGAGGACTTTACTTCTCAATTGCCTACTCAGTCCAAAGTAGCACTTGTTCGCAAGAGTGATTCTCCGTTGGATTTCTAGACTGATATTATTTTCGGTGTTAATGCTGGTTCCCAAATAGACGAAGTCCCTCACAGTTTCAAATTTGTAACTATCAACAGTGACGTGGCTGCCAAGGCGCAGGTGCGCCGATTCTTTCTTTGATGACAGCAAATACTTCGTCTTGTCCTCGTTGACCGCAAGACCCACTTTTTTCGCTTCTTTATCCAGTCCAGAGAAGGCAGCGCTTACGGCGCGGTTGTTAAGGCCAATGATATCAATATCATCGGCATACGCCAGCAATTGCACGCTCTTGTAAAAGATTGTACCATTGCGGTTTAGCTCTGCTGCTCGAATTATCTTCTCCAGCATCAGGTTGAAGAAATCGCACGAAAGGGAGTCGCACTGTCTGAAGCCTCGTTTGGTTTCAAATGGCTCAGAGAGGTCCTTCCCGACTCTGACGGAGCTGTTAGTATTGCTCAACGTCATTTGGCAAAGCCGTATAAGCTTTGCAGGGAAGTCAAATTCAGACATGGCGGCATACAGGCAACTCCTTTTTGCGCTGTCAAAAGCGGCTTTGAAATCGACAAAGAGATGGTGTGTGTCGATTCTTTTATCATGGGTCTTCTCCAGGATTTGGCGTATCGTGAAAATCTGGTCGATGGTAGACTTACCAGGTCTAAAGCCACACTGATAAGGTCCAATCAGCTTGTCTACGATGGGCTTCAGTCTTTCACACAATACGCTAGAAAGAACCTTATATGCGATATTAAGAAGGCTGATTCCGCGGTAGTTGGTGCGGTTAGCGGGATCGCCTTTCTTGTGGATTGGGCAGAGCACACTTAAATTCCAATCTGGAGGCATGCACTCGTCTGACCATATTCTGCATAAGAGCTGATGCATGCTTTTTACCAGCTCTTCGCCTCCGTGTTTGAACAGCTCGGCGGGTAGTCCGTCTTTTCCAGGCGCTTTGTTGTTTTTGAGCCGGGATATAGCTATCCTCACTTCATCATAGTCAGGTGGTGGGACGACTTTTCCATCGTCAGGGATTGGGGTATCGGGTTCGACGTCTCCCTCGCAATTTAGCAGTGAGGAGAAGTGCTCCCTCCATAATTTAAGTACACTCTGTACGTCGGTTACCAGGTCGCCATTATTGTCCTTACAGGAACTTGCCCCGGTCTTAAAACCTTCCGTCATCCGCCGGATCTTTTCATAGAATTTTCGGGCATCATTCCTGTCAGCCAGCATCTCAAGCTCCTCACACTCACGCCTTTCGGCCTCACGTTTCTTTTTTCTGAAAAGGCGTCTCTCTTCCTTCTTTGCCTCACGATAGCGTTGCCATACACTGCGGGTTGCGCCCGTTCGCAGCGTCTCCCTGTAGGCAGCGTCCTTTTTGTCCGAGGCAGTGCTGCATTCCTCATCGTACCAGTTGTTTTTGCGGGCTCTCTGGAACCCTATAGTGGCCTCAGCGGCGGTACGTAATGAGTGAGAGATATGCTTCCATTGCTCGGTTGCATCGTTAGGTCGAGGATTGCTCTCCGATAGCAGGTGTGAGAGTCGAGTGGAGAAATTGTCAGCTGTCTGTGTCGTGCGCAGCTTCTCGACGTCAAACTTTCCTTCCGTTACTGTGCGCACTTTCTTTGCTACACAGAGGCGTGTGCGTATCTTGGCTGCAACAAGATAATGGTCCGAGTCGATATTGGGACCACGAAGGGTACGCACGTCCAGAACGGTGGAGCTATGTCTGCCGTCGATCATGACATGATCAATCTGGTTTCTTGTTCTTTGATCAGGAGACAGCCATGTGGCTTGGTGTATTCGTTTATGCTGGAACCTGGTACTACTGATGACCATATTGCGAGCAGCGGCGAAATCAATCAACCTAGTGCCGTTGGGGGATGTTATATCATGGAGACTAAATTTTACAACTGTTGGACCAAAGACTCCTTCCTTGCCCACCTTCGCATTAAAGTCGCCGAGCACGATTTTGATATCATGTTGGGGGCAGCGATCATAAGTCTGTTCAAGTTTATCGTAGAAGGAGTCCTTCTCTGCGTCGTCCGTCTCCTCAGTCGGCGCATAGGCGCAGATAAATGTTATGTTGAAAAATTTCGCTTTGATGCGGATCGCAGCGAGACGCTCGTCCACGGGGGTGAACGCTAGTACTTGGCGGCGAAGTCTCTTTCCCACCACGAATCCTACACCACGCGCTTTGCCGCGTGTCTGGCCACTGTAGTATACGTCACAAGGTCCGATGGTCGTCTTTCCTTGTCCCGTCCATCGCATTTCCTGCAGGGCGGTGATGTCAGCCTTTGCGTTAACGAGGACATCAACCAGTCGGGCAGCGGTACCGTCCCTCGAAAGGGTCCGGACATTCCCGGAACGCTGGAAATACAATTTGTAAAAATCAAAATTCCAAAAGGTGGCGTGCTGGTCGATATAATTGCAAATCTTTTAAAACGCAGGGGGGATCTTGCTATCGATCTTAGAGTAACTTAGCTAGAGACTTCAAATTTGGCGCAATTGTCGGACCCCGTTGACAATGCAATATTTATTTATTTTTTCGTATTTTTCACGATGTTAAATAAATATACATACATACATATGTATATTAAAAAAGATGTGTTTTAATGCCGACAATTTGTCCACCTTTTTCGCCAAAAGTTTCGATCGTCTCAGTAATTTTTATGATTTTAGTGAATCTGTCCTCCTTTTCTGCTCTCCTTTAAACCCACTTTCTATTTGGTCTAACCCGGAACAACCAGATTGATTTCTCAGGATATTTTATGATGATTCTAACGCCCACTTTAACGGATATAAGTAACAGTAATGAATCACACGGCTCAACAAAGATATAAAACTTCGTCGATCATTAATTAGCTCACACCCACAGAGCTTAGCGCTAAAAGAATGAAAGAACAAATCGAATGAGAAAACTGGTGATCTGTCCGTTTTTATTGGTAGGCTATTTGTAAACAAATTACAAAACGATTGCGACCAATCCTTTGATTAATTGTTAAATTGAATGCTATGAAGCGATCAACAGATTTAAGGAGGCAATAATTGAATTATACGAAGCCAAGAACTAACAAAAAGCTAAGAAAGAAAGATATTGAACAATAGTGAAACAAATTAAGAAATGTGTACTTTTGTTGTTTATTTCTGTACCACAATGAAGACATTGAATAACAAAACGCTGATGAGGTCAATCATGCAATGAAATCATCAAAGAGCACAAAAGAAAAAGAAAACAAAAAAATTTAAAAAAAGCGTAGCCCCATCAAATCATTTAATTTGTCTTTTTTTCATAATTGTTTTCAATTCAAAAAACATTGATGGCGCATAGAAATCAAAGCCCATCAGTAGCCTCTATTGAAGCGTTTACACGACATAATCTATCACCTGTCAGCAGCTGTCATTCATGCATCACACATAGGTACACTCATGCGATTGGCAGCACTTGTCAGTTATGCCCAAGCAGAGTGGCAACATGTTGCATGTATGTCATGTACAAAATAATGTTGTTGGGCATTGCATTGGACACGAAAGAACAAAAGCAAAAACATGTAAGAATTTGAGGGTAAAAATCATTCAATAATTCACAAAAAAATACGAATTCAACTTTGGGTAGAAAAATTATTGACAAGACATACATATGTAAGTAAAAGAATAAGAACAAGCAGAACATATGATAGCTGAGTACAATAGGTTAAAAGTAAATGAATTCGCAGATTGTTCTTAGAACTCTTTCTCAAAATCTACTCAAAATTATAAAACAGAATATATTTTGGGCTAGTTGAATACACTTTCCGTAAGCCAGCACCCCCAAAGCTCGGGAGTTAAAAAATACCATGGCCTTTTAGGCTTACTGCATCAACATTTTTGGTTTTCCTGAATAAGATACTTGTAAGCAAAAAGTTCGCTATGATAAAATTTTTATTAATTTTCCAAAAACTTAAAATTCAGCAGCTCTGTAGTTTTCTGAATATCAAAATTGTATGAAAAAGGTGTGCTGAATACCAAAATTGTAGGGCGTAAACACGGGAGTGATACATTACAGATACATTAATTGGTTTTAGATTTGATATTCAGAAGTTTTTAAGGCGCTAAAAATGGAAAGTGGGGAATTTTGAGATTATTTTCAAAATTCATAGCAAATCATATCGGTCCAAGAACTGCGCATACCAATTCGCCTGACCCACAGTACAGCTTTACAACAAATCACTTTTGACAGCACATAAAGATTGCACGCTAGAAGAAGAAAGAGTAAAACAGAGCAAACCAGCTTGGGAGAAGGTTGTAGACCGAACGCAAGCAAACCCAGCACATTGCTTGGTAATTGGGAAAGTGTCAGTTTTTGACAATCATTAATCATGCGATTAGCTAAGTGGGCGTCTGCGTGTGTACCAAACACAACCTGCTTAACAGCCACTACCACTTTCTGATGCGGCCAATGCTGACGTACACAAAAACTCAGCTAAACGATATGGTTCCACGCTGTTTAATTTGACGTGTGAACGCATGATTGCAATGCAATATTTGACAACAGCATATCGGAAGTTCTTAACTCACCTATTGATTCGGCGAGCTGACGATCATCAGTTAGTTCATGCTCTGTTGGTGATGCTGCCGCTGCTGTCAAAATAATCTCACATTCAATTAGCGTTTGGAAAAATAAATCAATTTTCTTATGCGAGAACACCTCACGTTCTTTATTGGATCCTTTGGGGGCTTACTAGTGGCAGTTCGATGAGTCGTGCGTATGCTGAATAAGTTGTTGTAGGAGACTAATTGACAGCTGGTTCCGTGTGACTGCTTGACGGGCTAGCGGCTTTCCGGTCTTTTGAGATAATGATTAATGTTTTGAACTATTTTTGGTTTTTAATTTGCATTTAAAAATCTGCTATAGAAGCGTGAGATGAGCATTTCTGAGACGGAAACCTTCGGAAAAATCTTACAGGTGGTTGTGCGAAGAGTTAAGGAAAGGAGGCCGAATTTAAAGACTATTTTCTAAATGTGAAATTTTCAATAAGATTGGACAGCATATGCCGGTCATATCCAATCATTCTTTAGCAAACTTTCTGTCAAGGACGTCTGACGACCTCCCCCACTTTGAATGGGGTTTGGGGTTTAGACGATACAATTTTGGAGTCTTGGCAAGCAAAAAACTATTGATTCCCTTTTGCCGAGTGGGAATGCTCCCCTTCCCTTTTTCCACATTTAACTCTAAACAAACCTCTTTGATCGGCCTTTCAAACCCCCTATTCATGGTCTATAAAAACTTGGGAGAGAGCAATAAAAATATGAATGCCTTATCTGCGCTAACTCTTTTAATTTGTTATTCATGCCACTAGAAACGGTATTTAAAAACAAAAACAGTTTTTTTACGATCTGTCATTAAAATAAGATCAAATAAAATCAGCGCCGAGAAAGAAAGGCGTTGCGAGCTAAAATAAAGCTGCATGCAAGAGATATCGAATCCAGCAAGTAAAACTAGGTATTTGTAGGTTGTGCTGTCGTCAATAATCACCACACATTCGCCTTGACACTTTATCGCTACCGGTAAATCGGAAGTTTAATGGGTACCACACACAGAGCATGACTTCGAGATGAGAGCCCTTGCTTGAGAAAAAGCAAAACAAATAAAAACTTAAATACAACAAACATAAATACATGCATTAAAAATTAACTAAATAGGCGTAAACATTAATTGGACGCTACGTAAAACAACAAAAGCTGACGTTTTGCAGCCATCAATACGCGCACCGACAGCACAGGAACAACGATAGCTAGCATTCAAACAGCTGTTCATAATGATCAAAGTTTTATCGGAGCAGACCACCCTGCTTGTTTCACAAGTGAGCGGTGCAGCAATGCTTCAAGAAAACTGTATATAGTAAATAAATATATATTTTTGTGTGTTGCTTATAAACTATAAAAAATTGGCATTGGGCCGATATATGTCAAATTTGGGCAAAGTAATGCCCCTCAATTAAAGAATGTTTCTTGACATTCAACCAATATCCTAGGTAAATACTGCAAACCAATAATAGTTAAGATAACCGCACTTGGCATACCATTTTGGAAGCTTCAACTTTAAGAAAAATATTTTGAAAAAAGTTTCAAAAATTGAAAGAAAATTCCATTTGTCCCCATACAAAATGTATGGGTTATTTTCTCATCAATACTTAACTTTTAAGGGGGTAAGACCAAGTCGAAATTTTTTTTAATCACCCTAATGTACATAGAACAAAAAATCACTCCAAACTAATTAATTATATAATATCATCTTCGTCTGATGAACCAGAAGAGCTTAAGGTTTCGTATAATTTTCGCGCATTTACCATAGAGGTAAGATCATCAGAAGTTTCAAAATCATCACAGCATTTGGATACGCGTTTTAATGAACATCTAATGTTAAGCAGCGAATGGTTTTTAATCTGTTTCTTAGCTTATAGGGCTGATACATTAGCGCAAATTCCGAATTAACTCCGTTGTTGGGAATTAACTTGAGCATAATCTTCATTATAAATTCCCAAAGATGAAGACGATTTATTCAGATTTAAGAAATTTGCGCTGGCAGCACTCTTCAGATAAACACAACACTCGTCAGATAACACTGCAAGAAATAAAACCTAAATTACGATATGACTGCTACTGTCATTGACAAATAAACAAAAATAGAAAGGAGAACAACCAAAACTTCGATAGGACCGCTACTATCACAGATAAATGTCGTGCTAGTGTGTAGATAAGGTGGAAAATAACCAAAATGAGGTAGATGTATAGTGAAATAATAACCAAAATAATAATCTTCAATGGTAGTAGTAGTAGTAGTATATATATAGTACCTGGGTGACCGAGCTTGCTCGGTAATATCAATTTAGCGCTAACTTAATTTACCCAAAGTGACCCTAAAATAATCCTAAAATGATCCCAAAAAGTTCCTGAAATGTTCCCAAAACGATCTGAACTTAAACCCAAAATGACCCAAAACAAATTGTATAGTCTTAGAATAAATCATACTATCTATGTGCCAAATTTCATCCCATTCGGTCAAACGGTTCTCGAGATAGTACCGGACCTACAAATATACAAATATACTCCTGTAAGATGGCAACCCTAGGTGGCAACCCTACTTGAAAATATTTTAGTTGGTATCTCGCCGAAAATACCTTTCATATGATACCCATATTGGCATATCTTGCTCCATAATTAAAAAAAGGGATAGGTGGCAACCCTGTAAACCGCCCCAAGTGGCAACCCTAAAGTGGGTAGTCCTAAAATCGATCATAGTATCACTATGCCAAATTTCAGCCAATTCGGTCAAGCGATTCTCGAGATAGTACCGGATATACAAATATATTGTGGTAAGGTGGCAACCCTAGGTGGCAACTCTACTTGAAAATATTTTAGTTGGTATCTCGCCGAAAATACCTTTCATATGATACCCATATTGGCATATCTTGCTCCATAATTAAAAAAAAATGGGATAGGTGGCAACTCTGTAAACCGCCCCAAGTGGCAACCCTAAAGTTGGTAGTCTTAGAAGCCATGATACTATCTTTGTGCCAAATTTCATCCCAATCGGTCAAGCGGTTCTCGAGATAGTCCGAACATACAAATATACAAATATACAAGATTAACTCGTTTAAAGATATTAGATTTTAAACAAATCGAAATACAGCATATGACTAGGCTACTATGCACAAACATATAAATAAAATAAATAAAAATTGAGAATTGCGACAATAACAGAATATGTTGCGTGTCGCACTGCATGTTAAATAAATTACTTATGTATAAGCTATGAGAATTCGTTTAATATCAAATTCCTGAATTTAATGCTGTCTGCAAGAAACTTAGCAAGAGAAATGAAATTATAACCATTTAAAATAACAATGACCTTCGCCATATCTAAAGTTCTTTCCCCAAAATAAAGCAAACGGAAATTGTTATATATAGGACATGATCCAATAAGGTGAAGAGCGTCTTCTGCCATCCGCAAATTACACACTGTGCAAAGTGGAGACGATATGTTTTTGTAAGCTCTAGCGTTTAGGTTCAGCAGACCTCCCCTTGCTCGTAGAATTAAACTAACGGCATAAGCACTGAAATCATCCGTGAAATATGAACTCTCTAAGGGCACTAAAATATTATAAAGATCGTGAGAAGTAGACTTTTGTGCCATATCTAGGAACAAATTTGTATTACTCTCAGCAAGGCGATCTAAGAGCGAAGCCGTGAAAGCCTGAATATTAGCTACTGAGAATTCCGTAATGAAAGGTAAGTTAACTCTGATCGCAAGTTCTTTCCAACCGTTTGCCCAAGATATCCCCAACTTGGCAGTCTCCTCCGCCAGGAGGCGGGGCTGCAAACCTGTTTCCAGATGCAGCATATAATTTGGCGTATTAGAGGGAAGAAAAATCAGTTTTTTTATAAAAAATCTGAAGAGTTTTTCTACTTGGTCAAATTGGGTGACACCCCATACTTGTGCGCCATAAAACATGATGGACCTGGAAGCAGCCTCAAAGATTTTTAATTTCTGACTCAATGAGATACGCGGGTTGTTAATGTAGCTCAACCACGTTGCGCAAATAGCGTTTTTTGCATCCACCAACTTTGAATCTAAGTGCTTGGTAAAAGATAACTGGCAAGTGAGGAGAACACCTAAGTATGTCTTCGCTGCCATAAGACCATTTCCACGAACTAGGTATTCTACCACCTTTCCTAAATATCATGATTTTTGACTTACTCAGGTTTACAGTTAGTGCCCATTGGCTACAGTAGTCGCGGAGGGAGTTTATCATTACCTGTAGCTGTTCAGGAGATTCGGCAAGTAGTACCAAATCATCAGCATACATAAGCACCTTTATCTTATTGTTACCAATCATCACACCTCCGGGCAGATAGTCATTCAAGTCATTTAGGTACAATGAGAATAAAATCGGACTTAAAAGGCAGCCTTGACGGACCCCGTGGTTTACAGGGAAAGATTCGGACAGTTCGCCGTCGAACAAAACCTTACAAGACGTATTCGCGTAGATAAGGCTCAGAATTTCAATCATATGAGTAGAAAGACCGTAGGAGGCTAGTTTATAAAAGAGCATATTGCGGGAAATCGTGTCAAAAGCACACGATAAGTCTACGAAGAAGACAAAAGTTCTCCTGTTGCGTGAAAAGTTTAGATTGACAATGCTTGAAAGCACAAAGATATTGTCTATCGTCAAGTAACCCCTGCGAAAACCGGCTTGGGACTCATCCAAGATGCTGTTAGAATCGATCCACGCATTTATGCGATTAAGTAAGCGGCCAGAAAAAAATTTGTAAATAGTATCTAAAAGAGACAAACCTCTGTAATTTGTGGTAGTGTTAGGGTCACCTTTTTTGAAAAGGGCGATCAAAATTGAGGAACTGAAAGAAGAAGGCAGCTGCTTTCTCATGTATATACAATTTAGAAGCGCCAACAGTTCGTTGAGAAAACATTGCGGAGCAAATTTATAAAACTCGTAACATATGCCATCTTGCCCTGGGGCTTTTTTGCATTTGGTACTGTCTATAACCAGTTGGAGTTCCCAGTAGTCGAAAGGAGCATCGAGAAAGGAATCAGAACGCTGAGGCAGAGCCCAATGCACACACGAGTTAATGTTGTTTCGAAAAAGAAGATCCTTGAAATGGGAATAAAAATCATGTATTTGGAGGTTGCTGCTTACTTTACCGCGGACCTTTTTGAGGGAGTTTGCTAAACGCCACCAATCGCACGAGTTTCTAACAGTGTTAAGCTGCTCTATCTCTTTACATCTCCACTCTAGTTTCTTCCGGTTGCAAAGCGTAGTATACTCTTTACTGAAGGCGAGGTACTTAATTCTATCGCTTTCAAGATTGCTCTCTCTCAGCACATTTAATGCATTCATTACTTTTCTGCGTAAGTTTGAGCACTGGCTGTCAAACCACTCATTTTTCGGCGAGAAGCGGTAGGTCCCTTTGGTTATTTGAGCTGCCGACTTAACCTTTTCGGTAATTATGGAAACTTTCTGATCAATAGGTACCACGGAGTATATATAATCGGTATTGCAAGATCCAGCGATAGCCTCTTTGTATTTATCCGCCCTGTGAGGTTTCCATGTAACTCTTGCAGAAGATGAAATACCGACGTAGTCGGTAGTATGCACGCGACCGCGGAGTTTAATAACGATCGGCATATGATCCGAGAAGTATTTTGATTCTACGGAAAAACTATTGATTAGGCCCAAAATGTCAAAAGAACAGATAGCATAATCAATTACTGTACGGCCAACTACCCCACAAAAAGTAAATTCACCACTCAGGTCACCAGCCACCCTTCCATTTAAAACAACCCCACCAAAGTCTTCAGCCAAATTAAGTATTTGCCTACCTTTGTTATCTAGTACCGAGCCCTTGGACACTCGTGAATCACGAACATGAAACATTTCTGATAAGGCTTCCTTTCTGACAGCTTCCTTTCTGACCATCTTCAATGGTGTTAATCGTCAATGTTGTGTGTATCAGGGTAAAATTTGAATCTGATTAAAAAAGATTTATTTGAGATAATCTCCGTGTGTGTATCCATAGCATTAGTTTTTAAAATGTTCATGGCACTAAAAATTCGTTCAACCTCTGCATTACTGAGTGGTAATACCAAAAAACTAAATACAAGTTAGTACAAGTAACATTTTGAGTAAAAAAGGCTAGAAAAAAGCCACGAAGCTAAACCGAAAATTATGAGGCTAAAGGACAAAAAAAGCTAAATCTAGCCTCGAAAAGGCTAACCTGGCAACGCTGACTTCAAAGCCTACAACCGCCGATGGGAGGAATTTTGTACAAATTAAAACAAAAGATTACTTTAGGCTATGAAGGTTGTACGACTTGCCAACAGCTTTTAATAAGGAGAAAAAGATTTATGTACTTTCCTGAGATTTCAAAGGCGAGTATAGAAGGAAATTTCATGATGAGCTGTACGAGCTTAACGCAGAACTGGCTTGACGCAGATGGGACATGTTTTGCGAATGGAGGGTTTTCCACTTGAACTCGGTTGCAAAGGAAGATGGCCGCCTGAAAAAACAAGGATGAGACGCTGACTTGAATTCCCCTGATTGTTTTTGTTTTTGTTGTTGTAGCGAGGTGTAGCCTTGCCTAAATGTCAGACAGGGTCACCCCGAGTGTATTGCTCTTGGCCGGGTCGATTTAAGAAAACGGCCCGGGTCGTTTCGGCACGATGGGTACAGCACAAGTACTGGTACGGTTCTCGTAGAACCGGCAATACAAGAAATGTAGGTCATTTAGCGTTACCCAGGGTGCACCAACGGGGAGGCGACCTACTTTGACACCCCAAATTCCCCTCAGTGGGAGGTGAGATGATCATAACGAACAACTGACAATACCAAATTACTCCTCGAAGGAAGTATCGGGTTGATTTGATTTGTGTTTTTCCGACAGGGTGGATACTAGATGTATATTGGAATGAGTTTTCGTCATCCTTTGTAAATTTTGGTTTTGCAACTAACCGTTTTTGGCGATCCGCCATCTTCAGTTCTCAGAGAACGAAATCAAACACTGAAGATAGCAGATCGCCTTTACCGGTATGTTACAAGACCAAAATTGGCAAGCGATGGCGAAAACGCGTTTTAATATACATCAAGTATAGGGTTCATATCCCCCTCATTTGTTGAAGATATGCCAAGTCAGGTAGATTGGATTTTGTTGGCCCTTAGTCTACATTTAGCAAGATCTACTCAGACAAAAAAACTCTTAGGCCCGCTTTTTCAGTGCAAGTTTAAGCCACAGGCAAACTTGATTAGAGTTCAACCCATACAAATTGGCTGCTTAAACTAAGTTTAAACTCGCACTGAAGTTTAAACTTACGCTGAAAAACCAGTCCTTAGGGCCGCTTGCAGAAAAGCCGATAACGACTAACCGGAGTTTAATTGAAGTATTTTGTATGGTTAGCTGTCAAGTTAATCACCGATTAGGCGTTATCGGCTTTTATGCAAGTGGCCCTTAGTGTGTTAGACGCTTTAGAATATACATACCTATCGTAAAACCCGCCAAAGATTTCCCATCCAAAGTGTCGGCGGCGTCAAGCATATCGGTCCCGCGGAAGTGGAGCTAGTGCCAGAGAGGACTACTACCGCACCATACATATGTACTGTATATGTCGCCGAGGCCTGCCCGTTTCTGAAAATGTGTCTCAAACTTCGGGTACCCAGAAAAAAGGAAGTGGTTATGTTATGAAAATTCGGACCAACCGCAAAAACACTCCTCGAAGGCATGTGAACTTAATGTCAGCCCGTGCAAACACCAAACGGATTCATTGGTAGTTTTTGTAGTAACGGTACTGAGCTTTGCTAAGGAGCACATCCATTGTACTACTTTAAAAGGCATAACCCGACCAGTTAATCCTAAGTCATTTCGATACATAAGTCCGAGGGACCGGAATGGGGGACTCTATAGAACGGAAATTCGGAACTCCAATAAAACTTTCTCAGATAGCTTTATGTGAGTCCAAAGTGGCTTTTGTAGTCAAAACTACTTGCGGCTGAGTATCCATGTCGAACCGGACAACGCGGTAGACTCAATGTTTTCTCAATTCGAATGACCTCAGTGAATGGCACTTAGCATTGCAGGTCATCTACGTGAACAAAGATCGTCGATAGCAATCAATTAAACTGAAATGTAAATAAAATATCAAAGTGCAACTACATTCGCTATGCTACACAAAACGTCGGAAAATTGGACACATCAACGGCGCCAATCAGAAACAAAAACTGTAACGAACTGTAACTATATTTACAGTCATGTAAAAATATTTACAATAGATTTATAGTTACGAGAACAATATCTATATTTACACAAGCTAAACGCGAAACGAATTGACGAACGCGATCACCGAAGACATGCACTGTTGCGCGCCGATGGTAGGTGATCAGTGATTTGTCACGATCGCGATCGCGTACGAAATGCGCGCGTTTGCCGCAACGCCACAAACAAATTGATTTGTCACAAAGGCCATTGCAAAAGTCAAATAGATAAGATCACGAATTGATTTTTGCATAGTCAAATCAATAAATGGTAAAGGAACGTTTTTCGAGGCAAGCGATCAGACGAGAACTGGAGCTGACGTATGGAGCGCTGGCGCATGGTTGACGCGCATACGAACGTGTAGCGCGCACGTGAGTTGGATGAGAGCGCTGCAGTTAGTATGTGGCTAGACTAAAAGTATTACCAAAACGAATTGTGTTGTAGTGTATTTTTTTCTTTCGCTGGCTTGAAAAATTTATGAATTTCAAGAATATCACGAAAAAGTGTCGGCGGACACGCGTCGCTTATATTAACTACTTTTTTTTTTCTTTGCATACGATTTTTTATTATTCAACTTAAAAGACAAAATCCAATCGAATCGAAATGCAAATTACTGTACAACCGCTAAATAATACAAATTTGTGTGACTGCATCGAACGGACGCGGCATAGCACAATGTGTTTGTTGAGAGCGGCGTATATAACTCGGCCAGCGTACACTAAAGGCTAAAATCGCTGGCGTTGCGAATTGTTATCTCAGAATTCACAGTAAAAAATACTTAAAACACAACATGTTTACGGTTTTTTGCATCGAAAAACAAAAATCTGCACAAATATTTGCTTACCTTTCAATTCGGTTTGGTTGTTCAGTGACGATTTTCGTTGACCGCAAACTGTGCGCATGCGCTGTTTGCAAAGGGAATATTCAGCGCAACTTGACTTGACGACAATGATGGTGGTGATGACGATGATGATGACATTAACTAAATCGTTGATAATAAAAGTTTTTTCGTTTGTTCTTATGCGCGTTGTTAGCCCGCATTTGTTGATGGTATGCCTGCGGGAGTGTCTGTTCAAGCTGTGGCATTGGTCAAGAGTTGACATTCAATCACGTGATCATCGTAGCGTTTTGAAAATTTGTTACATTTCTCGCCGATTGAGATTTTAAAGTGTGAGAAAGCCTTGTATGCTGATTAGGCGTGGCGAATTCAGCTTTGGACGGCTGCAAGTGTAAGGAAATACTTTACCCAATTCAGAGTATGCTATAAAATTTAATTTGAGAAATAAAAGGGTAAACATCAGATGCGCTGAGACCGAGCGCTTTCAAGTGACCATCCATTAAATCTGGTGAATAGCCAAATACCTCAATATTATCTTCAGATCGGGGTCAGTATGGGCCGCGGCGATATAACCATCTAGCACGGTCGTAAAACAGAAACTGATTACTCTATCCGAGAGGGAAATATTTTTCTCACTACTAAATAGCAAAGCTGATGTCTTCTTGGCGTTAAAATCAGAACATGTTATAAAACTCAAAACAAAATTTTGATTTCTTCTTTCAGAAGCACCATCTTTGGTGGTCCGCGATCAATTGTAAAAACCACAAATATCGAAACGTGATCGATTAAGTATAAATTTATATAAGTCCAAAAAATTGATACAAATTTAAGGTAAATAAATTGCAAATCGAGTCGATTTGCTGGTTTAAGCAAAGCCTGATGGATCAGGCTCAAAACAGACTATCAAAAGCCAAGAGACCACCCTGAGATCGGAACATTTATGTCAGCCGTCAAGCAATTGCAAAAGCAAACAAAGGAGCACAGAGAACGCACAAAGTAAACAAATTTACAGAAATTAAGTAATCAATTTCAGAAAAAAAAATTACTAACGATCACCGCTGGCAATAACAACACAGCACGCCACAACGTTACAAGTTGGTATATGAGGAAGATTGAAGATGGTAACAACTAATCTGCTGTTATGGTAATAACTAATTTAGTGAATAAATTGAATTGAATTGAAATGCAAACAAAATTACAAAATTGGATTGAAAATGAAAATGTGCAGATAAATGAAAATGTTTAGCGAGTTCTTTAAAAACCAAAAGGGACGAGTCTGTATATGTAGAGAAGAGGCAGAGTTACTGATATCAAAACCTATGGGTGGTCAAATGGATAAATTAAAGGAAATAAAACGAACAAAATTAGTGCGATTATGTGGCAACCAAGTTGTGAAACGAAATTTATAATTCCAGAAAAAAAAATTACAAAAAGTGTAATTGTAAATTTGCTGCTCAAATAAAGAAGCTCAATTCGGCTAAGGAGTAACATCAAGCATTGTACAGGTTTTGCTCGTATTAAAAAAAGGCTTCTATGTAATTGTGACACGTTCCGGTAATTTTTGCGTAATTAGAGTCACAAGAATGTTTACTGGGTGGTGCAACTTTGTGCTTACCGCATTTAAAAATATAAAAAAAATAAAATAAAATAAAACCAGATTAAATAACAGAAAAAAAATTTATAAAACGAAATAAATTAAACTAAAATAAAATAAATTTAAATAAAATAAATTTAAAATAAATTTAATAAAATCAAATATAATAATTAAGTGAAATAAAATAAAATAATAAAAAATAACATAAAAAAGCTATAGTAAAATAAAATAAATTAAATTGAAAAAAAACATTGAATTAAAATATAATAAATTAAAATAAAATAAAATAGGATAAAATAAAACAAGATTAAATAAAATGAGATAAATTAAAATGACAAAATAAAATAAAATAAAATAAGTTAAAATAAAAAAAATAAAATTAAATAAAATAAAATTACTTTGATTTGTTATCGGCTCGAAGTATCGACAAGAATAATTTACAAATATATATTATATGTATATGAGAAACAATAATATGGCCCGATAGAATATAGAGCTCGATAGAATTTCTTAATAAAATAAAATAAATTAAATTTAAAAATAAAAATTTATGGGCCAGACGAAAAGAAATATCTATGTGAGAGCCCCTACATTTTTTTTAATGATTTTGTAGCACTGTGAATTAAAAATAAAATAGAATGATATTAAAAAACCAATCTAAGTTAAATTAACAAAATATGAAACAAAGTAGTATTAATGAAATGAATAGCATCGATAAGATAAAATATCACACAACAATCTGCAAAACATAAAACGTTTTAACCTTGCCACCTTAGCATGTGGCGACTGTGAGCACCCCTGTTTAACCTCCCACACGGCCTTTATTAGTTCACGTCTGAATTCAATCTCAAAATATTAATAAACGTATTCAAATTATTTAAATAAACTCCAAATATGAAAAAACTTACTTTTTTTCTTTCTGTTTATTTATGCATAACAAATTTTTTTTGAAAACAAAGCAAAATGACAGTTTTCACTTTTGCCACAAAATTTAAACATAGGAACAAGCCCGGCAATATTGCCACAAAGTGGTATCTTCTATTTGCCGGCAAAACAAAAACAAACTATTTGACACCTGGTAAATTGTCAAGATATTGCCAGCTGGCAATATTAGCAGGGCTGGTAATATGGGACTGTGAGTACCCTAATAATGAAATATCACCAACCAAATAAAGTGAATTAAAAAAAAATAATAATAATACGTATTATGATATAAAGCCGTATTACATGAAGAAGATTTCAGTTTTGCTAATGGCATCGATTATTTGTGTCCGCTTTCATCATAGTCAGAATTAAGCTTTAACTTACAGTGCTTTTACACCGGACCAAATTTGGCGAATTTAAATGAGCCAGTTCGACACAGCTTACAGTGGCAAATTTGCATTTGGCTTCACCTTCCCTGCAAGAATCTTCTACCAGGACAAAAATGCACTACCGTGATGTTTTAAACACCAGTAGAATAATAAAAAAAGAAGAGTCAAGAAGGCTTCTGTCTTTTCGTGGTAGAATTCACCTATTTTCTTAAAAAAAATAGTTGAAATTGTAATTTACAACTGTGCATAATGCAAAAGTTATCACACGTCAATTACCCTTTAAGGTTCTTGCTGGGCAATTCTTAATGTGGAACACATGCAGGGATGCTATTTTGAGGGTCTGTGGATTGCATTGTTCGGCAAATGAGGTCAAATGTGATGGAATACCAAACTTGAAAAAAGCGCCAAATTTGCCTAATTTGGTGCTGTGTAAATGTATTATTACACAGCACTATTAAAGTGGCTGCAAGCGTATGTGGATTTCGTCCGGTATTCTATGTAACACCCTGTATGAGTGCGCCCATGCTGCCAACCGCTCACTAATGCTATGGATACACACACGGAGATTATCTCCAATAAATCTTCTTTAATCAGATCCAAATTTGACCCTGATACACTCAACATTGAGGGTTAACATTCCACTATATCGGCACTATCAGGCGTCCAATCCGTCATTTCTTGCGGTTTAAAGCTAGATGTCGCCAATAATTCTTGATCTACCGGCGACATCTAGCGCTTGATACTCTCAATTTTTTAAATTTTGTTTTGTTTCTTGCTGTTTTTGTTTGTTTACCGGCGCTAGATGTACCCAAAACTCTTAATTTCTTTTGTTTGGAGTTTTTTATTTTTTTGCTGTTTTTAAAAATGTGTTTTTTAAGAAAAATTTTTACCTACGCGCTGCAGGAACCAGACAAGCCGACATATGTTTCGATGATACTGGAGTTACATCTCTTCAAGGACTTTTCTTCCCGGCATTGTGAGAGTCGAACTCACAACACTGTAGTGACTTGTATGCTAGAAGGTCTAGCACCTTAGGCCACTACCCAGCTTGAAGGTAAACCCTTCTCAGTGTCCATTTATGCATATATTTATACTTCCATATAGAACATTTCTTTAATTTCAATGCTAACTTATATGAAAGATTTGCGAATTTTTAGGACTTGGTGTGAAACCTATGAAAGAATTTTCATACTTAATTAAGCACGAATATTTTTCCATTTATAACATTTAACTCTTTGTTGCTTTTTTTTTTTTTTTTTTTTTTTTTTTTGACTTGTAGTCTATTGCTGTAAATACCGACGGTATCGACTCTCACAATGCCGGGAAGAAAAGTCCTTGAAGAGATGTAACTCCAGTATCATCGAAACATATGTCGGCTTGTCTCGAAAATTGCTTGTAAATACCGTCGGTATTTAAAGCAATAGACTACAAGTCAAAAAAAAAAAAAAAAAAAAAAAAGCAACAAAGAGTTTGCTGTTTTTGTTCATTTATCTGAAGAGTGTTGTCAGCGAACATGTGTGCTCTTATATCTGTTCAAATATTCTTCATTTTTGGGAATTTACAATGAAGATTATGCTCAAGTTAATTCCCAAACACGCAGTTAATTCCGGATTTGCGCTAATGTATCAGCCCTATAAGAATTATTTCGAAATCTCATTAAAACTCCAAGAACAATTTAACTACTTTGCATACGCTGACCGCAGCACGATAGCAACGATTAAGCCACGCAACTTTCCACATTTCATGCTCCCTTCCACCGCACCAGCACCTTTGCACCTTACACCGTTCCGCTTGTTCTTTCGGTTAATTCTTTAGCTTAACACTCGCAAGCTTAAACGCAAATCGGTCACATATCACATGCGCTAATAATCTTGCTTAGTTGGCCTACAGGCTCCGTCGTCCGATGACTTTTCGCCATGCGCTCTTGGTCATTGAACGCAGTTGAACGGTGTGACCAGTAGCTGGTGTAAATTTATTATTATCTTTTACCGCAATTACATATGTACAGGGAAAATTGCAAGAATTTAATGGGGCGCTAGGAGCTCGGCTTCGGTAAGCGAAATGATTTTCTGGAAATGGGATTAATGGTTTCTTTAAAATAATTAACTTTTGACTAAAGCACCTGTAAATTATGTTGATTAGTAGTTGGTTATGCCAGCAAAAAGTAGCTCATTTGGAAGCGTTCTAATTTTGCTTCTGATGGCAAATCAAGTGTTAATAGACTGAGAAGGTATAAATTGTTATGGAAGATAGAAAGCAACGAACTCCAAAGTTTTTTCAGAGTAGGATATGTTATAAAATGGATTTGCAGTGCAGTAGCAGCAAATGTGTGAGCTGGATTCTACTTACTACTTTTTCTTGTAATCTTTTAAAACCGTCCGTTGTTAATACCTTTATTCTCCCGGACATCGAGAAGTACTTCATCCTTGTCAGGCAGCAGGCCCACTCTTTGAACTTTCATCACGACAACCAAACGGGAGGCCAAGGGATCCTGTAGTTTGATCAGGCTTGGAACATAATAGTTTAGAATTCGTCGAGGTATTTCCCGGGTATGGGTAGGTAAGATCTTAAACTAGTACCTTCTGCCAGCAAGTGGCTTGAGGACCTTGTTGCGAACTCGTACCTTTGAGACTAATGCAAACACATGACATACAAATGAGAGACTGTTGTCCAACGCCAGCTCAATGTCTTTGGGTGGATGAAAGTTGGTAACTTAATGCCATCAACGTAAATGTGTAACTCGTCTCTCATTTGTGCAGTCCATGTCGTGAATATGGTCGACACCGATTTAGTAGGGAAACCCCGGTTTCACTCGGTGAAAAAGCTGGAAAGGTTGCTGTTGATTTTCAGTAACTGTTGAACTTCGTACAGATTTCGTTAATGTAGGGCCCTTCCCGTACCCATTATCGTACGACTATGGAGACGCCCTTTGTCATAAATACAACAACAAAAACATGGAGACGTCGCGACGTGGAGACGTGAAGACGACGCGTCACCAGGTGGAGGAGGCATCTTCGATAGATAGAAATAAAATAGTGTCGGAGATAGGACACTACTCCGTGGCACTCCCTGTCTAATACGTCTAGATTTAGACGGTATGTTCCTAACGTTTATCAGATAATTAGCGGTCCACCTCTTTAGACCATCAGGGAGCTGTGTCTCAATTAGATATTGTATGAGCGTGGTATGATTAATTGCAGTCTAAAAGTACGATCACACCTAGCGACGCGACGAAATAGTTGCCTAATGGATCAACTATGTTGTGTCCCGTCGTGTCGCGTGGTGCTGCTGTCGCTAGGTGTGCTTTGCTCCATAAGAAGACATGCAAAAAATATTTGGTCGTGTAGTGTCGTGTGGTGTAGTGCTGATAGGTGTACCCTTACCTTAAAGAGTCGTAATTTTATCCCGTTATTTATCTGCGTTGTAATGGCATTGACCGCGGTGGTAGTACTATGTTGCTTACGGAAGCCATGATGATTACTGGCCAAATTACTGGTGCAAATTTGCAAGGAAGTACGGGAGTGTCTTCGCTACCGGCGACAAAAATGATATAAGGAGATATGAATACCCTATATTTGTTGGCTTGCGGTATAAATTGCCGACAGAAAAGTTCTCGCCACCCCTTGGGTCCTTCTTTACCTTGTCAGGTAAAGTGACGTCCACTTTGTCCTTATGTTTAGTAGTATTTGATATAGCTTTTACTGTAGTCCATAGTTTGCCTACACCTTATTCTTCCGAGTATGCAGCGAGCAGGTTGTGCCTGGATATTCCATTTAGATACTACATGCCTGTTTCTTCTGGTTTGTAAAGGTGGTCTACTTTTAAAAGTCACTCCCAATAATTTAAACTGGCTGACATCTACCTGGATGCGCAACGGGAGTTCCTTTGTGAATTTAAGGTCGTAAAAGGGGTAGCCAAGCTGGAGAGCTTTGGGAGATATGCATTTATTTTGAACCACAGTTCTTCGACATTGGGACCATCTTACTAGCTTTCTA